>VUQS01077156.1:63152-74603 GCA_015108495.1 Heterochromis multidens
CTGTGGATTCACCCCCCCCCCCTTTTTTTTTTTTTTTTTTTCTTTTTATTTTATTATTTTTTTTATTATTAATTTAAAAAAAAAAAAAAAAAAAAAAAAAAAAAAAAAATCTAAAGGATTGTGTTTGGTTGAAGTTGGAGTTGAGACGACTGGGAATGTGAAGAAAAATAATTTTTGAAACTTTTGTTTGTTCTACATTGTGTAAGAAACAAACTTGCTCAAAGACGTTTTGTTGTAGTTACAGTACTGTGCAAAAGTTTTGTGCCACCTCTCATTACTTTATATTTTACTTGGAAAATGAGAAATGGGGTAGCGATTTGTTGAAATGTGCAAACATACATGGAAATACAAGGCAAAAACAGAGTTTGTTCAATTCTAACGAGCTTGAAAGTCAACATAGCCAGAACTCTCTTAGACAAGCTTTCTTCTAGTTTTTTAAGCAGTCTTCAGGAATAGTTCTCCAGGACTCTTGAAGGACATTCAAAATTCTTGTTTGGATGTTGGCTGCCTTTTCTTCCATTCTCTATCAAGATGATCCCACACTGTTTTAATAATGTAGAGGTCCAGGCTCTCGGGAGGCCAATCCATGACTGATAGTGTTCCATTGTGTGTTTTTCTATCCAGGTATGCTTTTACTGCATTGGCAATGTGTTTGGGATCATTGTCATGCTGAAAAATGAAGGTGTTGCCAATCAGATGCTTTCCATATGGTATTGCATGGTGGATCAAAATCTGACTGGACCAAAAATTTCAAACTTGGATTCATCACTCCATGATACCTGTTGATACTGATTTTGACAACCACCCTTTCATTAAAACCAATTTTGTTGAGGCCTGGAGAACAGTAGATGGAACAACTGATAAGCCAGATGCATCTCTCATGTCCTATATCAGGTCTTTGCTGGATTTCCTTTCTATTTCTTAGGGACATGACTTTCAGGTACTGTTCATCTGCTGTAGATAGTTTTGTTTCAGTCCAAGCTGAATGTCTACATCAGCATGAGGTTTATTGCATTAGGAATTGCAGTGTGTTAGTATAGCTGCTTGTATATGTAACACCAGAACAGAAAATCTGCCTAACTGGATGTGCTTAGATATGACTATGTGAGTTTACACGCTCGTGCGTGCGTACACTTGCTAGTGTGTGTGTCTCATATTGCTGATGGCATCCACAGATCCCAGGGGCCACAGTGTACATATCCATGAAATGGATATGGCTCTCAGTGCAGTTTGATGCCACACCTCATTGACCTTTAGCCTTTTAATCTGGTTTTCCAATTGGTCACATATCTTTACTTTATCCTTGTTTTGCTGTGAAGCCACATGACTTGCACTAAATTCATTTGGAAAATATTTTCCTGATGTAATAGATATCAACTGTAAGAAAAAAATGTACAGGATTACTCTCATATCATTTCTGTCCAGTTAAATTTCACTTAATCTATATAAGTATGTTTGATATTTGTGGTCTCATATCCCTATTGTATCTTGTTTTATTTCTCTAGTACATTACTGTTGGACAGTGTTAGGAGTTTTGGACAAAATGCCAGCTACCAGAGAGAGGTTAAACCATCAGTGTCCATCTGTCCCCTACACACACACATACACACGTTGTAGTAGCAATAATTTTTATGCTGTTGTCTGACATTTGGAAAACAGTTGAAAAATAACAGTGGAACCCTCCAAAAAAGAAGGACAGAAAAGAATACATAAGTAAAGTGTGAGAGATTTTTAACATTTTGATTTTAGAGACTGGGTAGGATACTTGATAAGTGGTAAGGGCTATCAGGTGTTAGGGTGAAGAAAGGGATAGATGGCAGCAGAGCAGAAGAGAGGTGAAAGAGAAAAGTGGATACTTTAAGGAAATTAGCATACCTCTTCTGCCTGGTGGCATGTAATGGCATCTCCTCCTTTATCAGTCAAACCACATGACATCATGCCACTGAGGATTTGACAGCTGAAACCAAATATCTTGCAATGGTCCTCTTAGACTCTGCCTCTGCTCTACTATAAGGTAAGAAATTTGTTACAATTGTTACGCAGAATAACCAGTAACAACAGGTTAAAAAGTTGCATTTTTCCTGCTGTGGTTAAGCTCTTCTTGCCCACTCGGTGACACTGAGCTAAGTGTGTGTAAGAATGTTTAAGTGCGTGTGGGTACTAGGGTAGCTGTGTCATTCAAGTCCACTCTGTCAAAGAAGATTTTTTTAAATTAATTTTTATTTAGTGATGATTAAGTTCAGTTTTTGGATTTTGACTGTGACTGATTTTGATTCCTTCACAACTTACACATTTGATATGTGCTTAAGCTAGTCCTGCTTTTATGTGGAACATCACCAAACCTGCACACAGATGCATTCAATATCATGACAAACTCTAGTAAACCTGAGTATATTTGTGTGATAGGCATTTTTGAAAATGATGCACAAGAAACAGTAACACAAACCTTGACCATGGTTTGATTAATTTAAATTCAGTACCACAGTGTCATACAGCTATTTGAATTTAATTTGTTTTTGGTTTTGGTTTTTTTGTTATGTTGACTCTAATTTATTTAAAATTTATTGTCATTCATTTATTAGGAAAAAACATACATCAATATTGCACTGGTTCTAAATGCAGTATACTCACAAGCTGCTGATCTGGACATTCTTTGTGTTGCCTTAGTCATTTGTTTTGTTTAATCATTACAATTTCCACCCGCACTAATGGCAGTTACATTGAGCTAAAGAGGAAAAATATATTAGGAGCCTGGTATAAGAGTAAGGACCTTTGCAGTGGAAAAGTATCATTGCCCTTTTTAACACATTAGCAAACAAGGTATGTGTGTAACCGTGTATGTGCATGCATGGTATGATCTAAGTATTTTCCAGAGGTGTGAATGGTGACGAGCTGCCAGTGATGGGAGATCAAAAGCTTAAATTAAATGTTTGTCGCTGTAACAGCTGTAGCACTGTGTACTTCCACTTGATACTGCTAAGTGCAATGAAGACTGCTAGCACCTCTATTTTCATGTCTCTGTTGAATCAATTTGCAGAGTTTGTTTACTTTAATTCAAAACATTTATCGCAGAACTTCTGCATGTTTACCTTGGTTCCTTGCTACATTTTTACAAGGGGCGCACAAGCTTTTTCGCAGAATCTGTTGTTCTTTTGCAATAGCATGCACAATGTTCCTTTCTGTTTCACAGTGGATAAGTTCCAAGCAGAACTGTTTTATTGAGACCAAGGGGAATTTGATTTAAGTCGCCAGGTGCCGAGCCA
The DNA here is from genome assembly GCA_015108495.1 of Heterochromis multidens. Taxonomy (NCBI): domain Eukaryota; kingdom Metazoa; phylum Chordata; class Actinopteri; order Cichliformes; family Cichlidae; genus Heterochromis; species Heterochromis multidens. The sequence continues at coordinate 66,416 of VUQS01077156.1, forward strand.
AATTCACAACAAGATTACATAAGACCAAATCTGGGCAAAGTTCACTTCCAGAAGAAGCAATAAAATGGGAGACCACATGCTTAATAATAACAGAAATCAGACAATCTCAGTAGGTATATTGCAGTGACCTTACTGCATGCAGAGTGCAATATCAAATACACATCTATTTGATGTGATGCTTTTTGGAGATTTGGTGCTGGCACGACACTGTAGTAGAGTGTAAGAAGTGAACATTGGCATTCTCAGCATTAATCAGCTTTACTTGTAAAGATAAATGGTGGGCCATGCTGATATTGGAGGAAATTCCTTTTCTCTGTTACTGCCATTTAGATGGCTCAGAAAAGAACGGCAGTCAAAGGAGAAATGGTCCAGTCACAGGCCTTTTGTGTAGATATGTAAATGAAAAATGACATCCATTGCTCTTCAACCCATGCATTACTTCATCATTCAAAACACTGCTGTCATGGCCTGGTGATCACAGCAGGTCTTCACACAGCTTCCTGGTTTTTTAAACAGATTTATAAGACGGATGATTCAGTGCTTTCATAAAGGAGAAGCTGCCAGTGTGTCTTTGACTGTGATAAGCCCCTGTCTCCCTGCATTTGTCTTAATGAGCTCATTCTACATTCATTGCAATTGCTAATTACTTTCCTTAATCATCACCAGGCACATGGTAGTCTATTATGATTATTATTTATATTAGACTGTAAAATGGATTGTGTTTTTTTTATATATATATTTATGTGCTTTCTTTAATTTTTGCTTCCTTCCTGCCTTCTTCCTTCCTGTGGTTTTGGTAACCCTACCCATATGGCTCAGTCTTTGATGTCTTTCTGAAATCCATGTGCATGTTGGTTGTCATGTTGCTTCATCGCAGGCACATTCCTGTGTTCCAACATAAGAGCTAACCAACACAAAAACACACAAATGCTCAATGGCTTAATATTTCTGCATGTGCAAAAAATGTGTGCAAAAATCTATATATATTAAAAAGCACACTATTAAAGTTATCTACTTATTTTGTTATAGAATTTTCATCCACAATCTTCCTTAGGATCAGCAGATGCTCACCTTAACCCTTATCTAAACACCAACTCCTCAAAACTACATCCAGTGTCTGCATAGTAAGGAGGTACCAAGGCACCAGTTTTGGCAAGCATGAAGGGCACTACTATCATCAGAGCAGACAATGTTCGGTAGCCTTCTGCAAGTGACAGATGACCGCACTCACTGCTTTTTTATGGCTCCTTCAGCCATGCTTAAAGTTGAAATATGTGAAGGAATAAGCAGAGAATATATTTCACACAAGAAATGGAGGTCACATTCAACCTGCTATGACTTTTATGGTGGTTCGGATTCCTACTCCCTACAGTATATAAGTATGTATGTGTGTGTGTATGTGTGTGTGTGTGCATGCATGAGTAACTGAGTGTTACTGAGAGAGAAGAAATAAAAGTCTCAATAAATTTGATAAATGGCAAAGCATTCTCAGCGAAAAGTGTCATTTTATAAGATTCATTCAGTCCTTTCAGTTGTTCACTGCTGCTCACTGAATACTGGCTTTGCTGTCACCTGACACCTATCTAGGCAGTGATAGAAAGTTTCAAAGACTATGGACTTGAACTTCATTCATCTGGACTTTTTGCCTCATTTACATTACTAATGTTGGTACTATAACTACATCGTCTTCTTATAATACATATTTTTTTTCTGCAGCAAAACCCAACTATTATACATTTTTTGTCACCATTAGTTATATATTATAGAGCAAATGCCCATGATTTTAATAGCACATATACAACCCAAGGTATTTAATGTCAGAGGGATACATTTGCACAAAAGGTTATTTGGCTTGATCATATTTTAGATTAACAAATTTCCTGAGTAAACTTTATAGTGCTTTTGTTTATGCGAAATGTATGCTAATGGTCAATTTTCCTTTTGTGTAAATGTGTGAGTGTCTGTTTATATGAATGGGTGCAAGAGAGAGATAAAGAGAGGGAGATTAATTACAATGAGGTATTACTCCACCGTGAGTGTTGTAAGGGCAGCACTATTATGCAGATGAGTGGGTTAAATGTAGCTGGCCACCACACAGCATGTCATTAAATCTATAATGGCAGTGGGACCTTAATGTTAGGCTGCTATGATAATGCGCTCTGTCTTTCCCTGTGTCATACATTGAACAACCCTGAGTCCCCATTAAACACCTGGCAGAGCACCTCAATTGCAGTTAGATATTTTTTTATTTATATATCTCTTATTCTGCTTATTGTGTTTAGCTCATTCGCTCTATTTATTTCTCTCAAATCCTTTTCTTCTATCTGTCTCAGTGCTCATTCTCTAGTCTGTAAAATGAAAATAGAGCCAGGCGCTAATTACCTCTGGCTCATCCTTTTATATGCCTGGACAGCTAGTGTAGATGGTATAAATATAACCTTCCATACCTGTTTGTAATGATGAGGTCAGAGAACCACAGTGAAGTCCATTACCCCAATTACCCAATTATCTCAAATGACAGGTGATTATCAGACATCACCACCAATACTGCTGTAGCACCACCCCTGGAGTAGCTGTTTTGCTGGGATGAATATAGCTATTCATGTCTCCATTTTCTTAATGTCAATACCGACACACATTCAAACCTGTAGACATATGCATTTATTCCTTGGCCTGCTGCCATGTGCCTATTTTGACAGGTCATTCAGTGCAGCGTTTCCTTTTTTGAACCATTCAGAGATCCTGGAGGAGGTTCTCGTATTTGATGGCAAAGGAAACAGAGCTGTTAGTGCAGGGTCACAACCTCTCACCTGACATCTGAGAAGACTGTGAGTGCATATGTGTCAGTGTGACATGCGAGTAGCACAGATCACACCGTATGGCATCCAGTGATATGTTGTTTTTGTTGCTCCTCTGTGTGTCTCTGCCCATCTGTCTGTTCTCAAACCCAAACCCTGGAAATAAATTAAAAAACAAACAAACAAATAAACAGAGCTCTGTTGGTCTGTTATAGAAACACATGTTGAAATTACAGCATCGATTAAGTACTAATACAGATTTCATCTGTCTTTTAGTAAGTGCTAATAGCCCTGGGTCACCATGATTCTACAATCAAGAGCTCACTTCTGGCTACTTTATATACCTTCATCTTCTCCACCTACCTGCTACAATTCATGCCACCAAATTTAATGGTAGGGGACATCTTAATCACCAATTCCTATTCAATTAAACTAAAAATACTAAAAATAAGATGTTAATTTCCAAACAGCAAAACTGTCTGACATGTAAGGTGCACAAGCAGCTTGCATTTGTGTGCGTGTGTGTCTATGTGTGTGTGTGTGTGTGTGTGTGCGCGTGCGTGTGTATGCATTTTTGTCTTTGAGAGGTTGGAAGGGTCAGTGGTTAGGTCATGTGTATATACTATCTGCCAGGTAAAAGAGCTGTTCTGCAAAGGACTAAGGCTCCTGTGTCTACTTGTCATCTCCCATGAGGTACAGTGTCACTTGCCCCCTATGCCTCTTTCCTCTCTTCCCTACTCACCCTTATCTCCCCCCGACTAGTGGTAATGCAGCCAGGGCTATTCTTAGCTTCAGTTTCAAGCCTGTCTCTGGGGAGCAGTTAAGGGGGGCTCTGTTACATTACACACACACATACATGCACACATGCACAAAGGTGTCGAAACATTTCTATTTGATCTTTATTAAGCTCTTTAACTCAGAAGCCAATTTGAAGAACACCCCACAAAGTACAAGGCTATATTCCAAAATTGAAAAATTAAATGAGTGTTATGCAGATTGTGTTACCTAAGTGGGCTGCCTGTACTTGACATTTTACTGGTGATGGCCTCATATCTGATGCAATACGAAGAGAAAGCAGTATTTATCTTATTATATTTTAAATCTTGCAGTCAGATTTTTATGGTATTGTCAATAGCATATGCACAAATCAGCTGTAGCACTATGTTACATTAAGTAGTAAGAATGATGCAGGATATAAATTAAATTTATTGTAAAGTAATATTTTGCACCATGTGTTTTCCATTTCAGATAGGAATGCAATCCTATGCAATCTACTAGCTGAAAGCAAAAGATCATATTTCTCTGCTGTTTTAGGCTAAGAGCTTAAATATATAATTGCATGTGTCTGTTTCTGTACTTCTAACATTGTAAAAAATGTTGTAGCTCATTCTAAAAGGTGGTAGCTCTATAGGGTAAAGTCGTGGGGCAAGGTTAAAGGAATGAAATCTACATTCTTTCATGAAGAAAAAAGGCCTGTGTTTTTGGTCGTATATCCTTGCTGTTCCTGCAAACTCTGCATTTAAAAAGGGGAGGTAGTGACTCTCCATGTGACACATCAAATCCAAAACTGACGCTATTACCCATTTTTTTCCACTAAGGTTACTCAAGCCTCTCACTGACAGCTTGGTAACTCAATATTTCTTATAAACAAGGCTTTAAGCTATTTTATGTGACTATCAGAATAAGCCTGCTTGAGTGTTTTTTGTTGTTGAAGCTGGTGTGTGTGTATGTGTGTGTGCACATTTCTGGATCAGGGATATAGCTGAGACGTCCCCCTCATATAAATCCCGAGGTAAGTGTCTTGGGCATGGAGCACTTCATAATAAGGGCATTGTCTTACAGACCACATGCAAAATCGGCAGCCAGCTTAAGCCTTATGGAGTGTGTCTCTGTGTGTGACAGAGGATGGGCCAGGAGGACAAAGATATGGTTTATTCTTATCATAGTTGTCCTAACAGAGGCTATGGCCGAGCAATTCCGTTTTCCTCCAAGTCAGTTACACACATGAAAACTGTAATGCAAATACTACAAGGAAGTTAAGTGGGGTACTCTATTCTGGCACCCATTAATCATGAGTAGGACCACACCCATATCTTTAAAGTCAACTTTCACTTTATTCTCATTTACATATCTGTAAACATTTATGACTGTAGCTCAAACTTGTGATGCTATTGCAAAGACATCAGTACAGACAGAAAAATAAACTCCTGCCATACTCAAATCCACCTCTGTGGTAATTCCTGCTGGTGTGCATTTTGGCATAATGACACACCCACCCACTTGCATACACACAGATAGACTCACAAGGTTAAAACAATACTAACCACTCTGGTAAAAAAATACTGTAGACTCTGTATATTATCTGTTTATATGAATGGGTGCAAGAGAGAGTGTATATTATCACTCTTGAGTGTGTATTGTATATGCAGGGCCAGAAGTCATCTGAAGCGTGACTATATTCTGTACTGGTCTACCACACTGGGTTCACGGCTGTGTAAAGGAATCTGCAGTCGTTTGCACTGCAGAAGAGCTGTAAGGCAGCATTTCTGGTGGTTAATGGCCTCCCATGAGCCTGCATGTTCCTGTTTTACTGTGCAGCCTGTGGGAGGGAGGAGGGGAAAAAGTGATGTGCCTGAGGGAAAAAAGAAGTATAGAAGCCCAGAGAGAGAGAAACTGAAGTAAGGACAGGGAGAAAGTTAGCAGGATGAGGGCAGGTAGGAATAAAGAATTTATATGATGTTATGTGAGGTGGGGAATAAAGAATTTGACAAGGATTCGAAGGCAGGGAGGGACAGGGACTGGGGTGAGAGACATGGCGTAGGGTGTCCCTGAGCCCTGCAGCCAGATAGACTCCTGCTGATGGATGGATTGTTCACCAGGAAATGTCTGATTATTGGACTAAAAGTCATTCTTCTATCCAACAACACAACGAAAAAAAAAAAAAGATAAATGTGAAACTAAATGAACTTCCCAAGAATAGCAGAAAAGTAATTTTTAGCAACATGGTCTGTAGTTCTGTGTAAGTGCTATCCCACCACAGATACAACTCAAGCTATACACACTCACTGCCCTCACACATGAGCTATTTCTTTCACCCACTCTACATGTGGTATGTGCACTTTTCACTAGCTTCTGCATGTGGCCTCCAGTTTAAAAAGGTCAGCCATCAAGTTCAGGGTCACATTCACACACATTAATCACCAACAGGACTGCACATTGAAGTACTGCCCTAGCTTCTCTTACATTATCTTCCATCATGGCAAGCTGAGGTTGTGGAAAGAAACATTCATCCATTTTCTTCAGCTTATCCAATTCAGGGAGACTGTAGCCTATCCCAGTTGTCACAGGGCGAGAGGCAGTGACAGCTGGACAGGTTGGGTGTCTGTTGCAGGGTTAGGAAAGAAACAATCATTTGTTTTACTTCTGCAAAAATCCATTTTGACCATTTAATGGGTGCATCACAACAAACACTCATTGCTCTAATGTTTCAAAAGTGTTAACATTGATTAATTAACATTAATCAGCTATTTATAAACTGATGATATGAAAACTTTTAATGTTTCATGTAATAGCAACTATATACATTAGGATGTGGGACTGAATATTTCACTAGTGGGTTTTAAATAAAGTCTTGAAAGAAGCCAAGCCAAGTCTGGGAACAAGCCAAATCCAGACTCTTTGATGAAGTGAACAAAAATAATTTGTGTTTTTTGAAATTGCTTATGGGAAACCTATTTATTAGGAGACAAATGATTTATGAATGTTTCTGGAAAACCAGCACAACTTTCGATCTCTGTGTAACTTGGGCTTTAATGAACGCTAACGGGACGCTGTGGTTGTACTATAGTACCTCTGTAGTTTATAGAGTTGGAGTCAGTTATAGGGTAGAGAGATGAGCAGCCACACCAAAGTATCCTCACTGTAGTTATATATAGTGTCTGTTCACCCCGCCCTGCTTCATTGGTCCTACATAAACACTACAGCTTATATGACCTGTTTTCACACCCACGTCCTTGGCTCTGCTTTTCTTTCCTCTTTCCGCTTTCACATCTCTGATGTCCATTGTTTTTGGTTAGTGGTTTGGCAAAGCAGTATAGTATGTGGTTTAAGAGAAAAAAAGAATTCTATAGATAAAGTTATTATGCTAACATATCAGTTAATTCCCTGCTATTATTGCTGGGATTTTTATTTATATAATTATAAATATCCTATTTTTACAGTTTTGAGTTATTATCTTGCAAATGCACACCTTGACTGCATCCATTTTTTCCCTGCATACGTACTATGACGATATTCTCATGTAAGTATAAAGATACAAAAAAAAAGAAAGAAAAAAAATTACAGGGTACATTGTAATACTTCTCTCCCAAAAATATGGACTGCACTTCTAAACTTCATACGTCATGTTGAAAAATTAGACTCATAGTGAATTATGTCTTAAAAAGTCATACACAAGTTATATATAAGGCTCAAGTTTTGTTTTAACTGATTCATTGTTAAGAGGTTATATGTCTGTGTCAGCAGTCAACAAAACATTCAACAAAAATGAGCAATTAGGGTTAGAAAGGTTTTCAGTGAGTATTAGTGGCTTAAATGATTCTAAGTTCAAGGAGCGACTGAAAGAAAGCACGAAACAGAGAGTGAGTGAGAGATGAAAGAACACTGACAGCAACAGGATGCATGGACAGTGTCACAGGGGCCAATATTGTGTGCATTTGTTTGAGGCCTCCCGCAGTGCTGTGAATGTTTTCTCCATGCTGCCCTGGAGTGTGTGAGGGGTCAGAGCAGAATGGACACTGTGGCCATTGTCCTGAAATGGCTGACTACTCATTTGCTCTTAGGCTAGACAGATGACCTGCTAGGAGTCCTGCATGACCTATAATCAGCCTGTGAGTATGTGTGTTTGTGTGCGAGCATTTTTTACACATGCTGCTTTTCAAACATTTTACTGCTTGCAGTCCAGGTGTTAATACAACAGAAAACTATTTTACTTTTTTGGCTCAAGATGTGATATTTTTACTAACAAATCTGTAAAATATGCACATTAAAGAGAAATTAATTCCAGCATGTTTTAATTTTAGCAGGAAGGCCTATGGTTCTCATGTTGTAAAAAGGTAATGTAGTAAATGCTTATGCTGCAATAAAACATTAGATGAAAATGTCTTTAATATTAAACATGTGTGAAAAGACAGTAAGTGTTAATATATAAGTTAGTGTGTCCTCTCATTCCTACTAAGTTCCAACTGCCTCCACATCCTGAGAAAATGTTTATAGTATTTCGCTTTTAATTTTTATTTCATTCATGACCCTCACTTTTTCATCCTCTTGCTTTCACTCTGTGATAGCTCACGAGGTGGTTTTTTTTTTTTTTTTTTTTCTTTGTTTCCTTG
>VUQS01077156.1:77934-105368 GCA_015108495.1 Heterochromis multidens
AAACATTAAAAAAAAAAAAAAAAAAAAAAAAAAAAAAAAAAAAAAAAAAAAAAAAAGACTAACTCAGAACTCAGAGTCAAACTTTTTTCTTCTGGCTGGGAGTTGTTTGATTGTGACATCAACTACTCTGCCTCCTAAATTGATGCTTCAGGAGTATCCCTGTGGGTCAGAAAATGACTGTAGGTGTACCTCTTGCACTTGTGAAGAGTTGAGAATAAGAATGTCTTGCACATGGATACAGCAAATGCTGACATGTAGGCTGCTCTCAGACTTTGTTTGAAGTTTTCCCTGGAATATTTGGAGGGTTTTTTTGTTTTTATTTAAACAGGATAACCTGGGATTATATACACTATCTTGACTATTTGATATGCTGAAGCCTGACCAGGCTTCTGCTAATGTCTGTGTAAACATTCTTGAAGGAGATACTTTATGCAGCAATTCGTCAGGGATTAACTGTGAGATAATAATCTGCCTGTCATGGTCTAAAGTGTGAAAGTACAAGAGATCACAATATTCAAAACCCTTGGGAAAAACGCTGAAGTCATTACTGGATTGGATTTTATTATAATACACAATATATGTTTCACTGAAGATATCCATATTAATATAACAACATCCTTTCCTCTACCATTTCCAAGTAGAGGAAAGGAGAATTTGTCTTGATTCATTTAAGTGCTGCTAGTGGTTAATCCTTAGTATTTTGTTGATTCTGGACATGAAAAAAAAAAAAAAAGTTTTCCATAACATACTATTATAACACTATAAGGAAAAGGATAAAACTAGAACACATCATTAAAAACCATATAAAATTAAACCTTTTAGCAGTCTTTAGGTTACATACAAAATAAATGTGTTTATCTCATGCATCCGCCTGTGGATCCCTAAATCCATCTTGTGTCCTACCGAAACTGCAGTTTCAGACTACACAATACCTGGAGAGAACCCACACGGGCACAGGGAGAACATGCAAACTCCACACAGAAAGGTTAGACGTTATGTCATCACAGTTTTATCCCCCATTTTAATGCCTGGTAGCATTCATTTCTCTCTTCACTTTTCCATTACCAAGGTAGTTAAAGGCCATCTGCAGAATCTTGATTGTGCAGTGCTCTTTTACAATGGAGGTCAGAGAAATGTCACATATCTGAAATGGCTGAACACAAATATGCTTTATTACTAGTCAAAGGTCTGTTATGGTCCTTGCATGTGGATACCACAGAGTATTTAAAAGTTCACATTAACATCCTCACACCAAAACTATTCATTCAATCAAAACTGCTGATTTCACAAAAGTTTTACTTACAGCTTTAATTACTCAACAGTGTCCAATTTAGGCTATTAAGTTTAATTTTAAGCTTGTAAACATTATAAAGGGGTCTACTGCTCTTTTGTTGTTAAGCCACACATCACACTGGAGCCTTGAGTAACTGTTGTTTACCAAGTTCACCGACAGTAATCTGTATAGACACTCACTTATCTCTAAAGACTTTGTACTGTCTCTTGGCTATTTGTTCCTTGACTTTCATTAGACTCACATCTTTTTGGTCAGCTTAAATTATCCTGCCATTTGGACTAATTTGATTTAAATTAGATATTGCTGATGGAATGGGTCAAGCCTCAGTTCATCAACTCATCATGTATTTACTCTATTATAATAAAAAAAAAGACTTTCATAGCACACAAATGATTCATCTGTGTCATTTTATGTAATGCTAGATTAGACCACTCTTTCTGGCTCTGCCGCATTATGAAGACAGGCAGGAGAGACAGTAGAACAGTACAGAGGGGCTTTGTATAGGTAATCAAGAACACACACATGTTCATCCATGTACACACACATATCCCCCAGCACCATGGCGGCAAAAAGTCCCACTCCATTAGGGGTAAAAACACCAAAATTAAACGCTGCGTGCTTGTGGTTTTTAATTTAGCACGCTGACAGCCATCCAATAGTCCTGTGGTGACACTGGATAACTTCATGACCCTGGTGAGCACAGCCTGGGACAGGGACCAGGACAGACACCCATTTCAGTTTCTACCCCTCTACACACACACACACACACACACAGACATTTAATTGAAAATTAATCTGACAGTACTGAGTCACTTTTGCAGCCATTTGATCAATCATTTCATCCATTTATTTATTGTAGGGGCATAATAGAGCTATTTATTATGTAGTGAAAGCATTTATATGGTAAAATCATAATAACAATGTTAAAAAATTTAACAGTTACTCACACACCCTATGCCAAGTCTGTATTGGTTGCTGTGGTCTTAGTAATGACCTGTTTTAGAAATAAATACTCACATTACTAGACAATAATAATACCAACCACACAAGTGCATGCATGTACACATTGTTGAAGAGGTGTGTGGACTTAAGTAGAACTGACTGCATAGTATTTGAATAAAAACTTTGCTTTGGACTAATTGTCAGTTTGTTGTGTTTCAAATATGCTGCAAGGGAGATAGATACACTACTGTGCAAAAGTCATGAGCCACCCTTCATTTCTTTATATTTTTCTGCAAAGGAGCCAGACTTCTAATTTTTTAAAGTGGTCTTGAGCAATAGTTCTCCAGGCTTTCTGGAGGTCTTTCAAAGTTTTTTTTTTTTTTTTGGACACTGGCTGCTTTTTTATTCATTTTCAGTCCAGCTCTTGTACCTGTTTGTTAAGCCACGTAACACTGACCTATGAATCATTCAAGCATTAAAAAAGCACCTAGCTCAAAGGAAGAATCAATGTTGTGTCTACACCTAACAGCCAACTTAATAAAGAAAAAAATAGAAAAAGAAATCTAGCATAGAGTTGACACAGGACCTGAGAGATGCATCTGGCCCTTCATTTGATTCATCTGTTGTTCACTGAAGCATCATCAGAAATGGGCTTAATGGAAGAAGCCATTCTTAAGGAAGGGGAACAGTGAGAAAAGGCTGAGGTATGCCAAATTATACAAGAACTGGACTGAAAATCAGTGGCAACAGGTCTTATGGAGTTATGAATGCAAATTTAAAATTTTTGGTTCAAATTCTCCTCAGTGTGTATAGAGGATGTCAGGAGAGAGGTACAACACTGAGTGTCTACAGCCATCTGTAAAACATGGTGGAGGTTCTCTCATGATTTGGAGCTGCATTTCAGTCAGTGGCGTTTTTGTCAGCGTTTTTGACTGCAGAAAAGTATGGTCGGATTTTGATCTACCATGCAGTACTATCTGGAAAGTGATTGACAACAGCTTCATTTTTCACCACGATTGCAAACACACTGCTAATGCATGGATAGAAAAACAAAAATTAAGGCTTCTCCAGAGCCCGGACCTCAACATTATTGAGGCAGTGTGGGATCACCTTGACAAAGAACGGAACAAAAGGCAGCCAACAAAGAAAGAGCGTTGTCCTTCAGGAAGCCTAGATAACTATTCATGAAGGCTACTTAAAGAAATTACAAGAAAGCTTGTCTAAGAGAGTTCAGGGTGTGTTGAAGAACAAAGGAAGTCATACCAAATGTTGACTTTCAAGCTTGTTAGAATATTTTTTGCCTTTTATACTGTATTTCCATTTATGTTTGCACATGTTTCAATAAATCACTGCAGCTATTTGCTATTTTCTTAGCAAAATATAGATAAATGAGGGGTGCCTCAAGATTTTGCACAGTACTGCATGCAAAGAATGTCTTAGATTACCTTAGTTCCATTACTGTAATGTGATGAAACAGATCTTTCTGTGTCTTTGCTTAGTGAAAGCTTTTGGCCTGGTTTCTTAATTTATCATTGGCTAAACACTGTCCTAAGTTGACAATATGCTGTCAAGAGGTCTTGCAGCCATTTGGGTGTATGAACTTGTAAGGCAACAGTTAAAAATAATGGCACACAAGATGACAGCTCAAATTTGAATTGTATTGTATTCCATAATTTTATTGTATTCCATTGTATTCCATTGAATCTAGCGTCCTTACTCAAATAATTATACTGTATATTACCACAATAGGAGTACAGTACTAACACGGAAGATTTACTATAGTTGTGAAATCCTGTATCATAGTTTCTAATCTTCTGATATTAATTAAGAATGCAAACAGAGAGAATTAAATTAATATAAACATTTAAGATTACATATGGGTTGACAGAACATTCATCCACAGTGTCAACCATGTGTTTTTACTTTATGAGACTAATATGTACAAATAAGTTAACTGGAGGAAATGTTGCTTCAGAGGTGGCCTTTCTGGGATGTGTGCTATTTTAAAATTGCTTGCTCTGTAGGTGCTGGAGATGTGGCTGTTCCATTGCCGCATGGTGGTGACAGTGGATGTTGATGAAAACCACATGTAACACCATGACTTTATGTGGTTCTATTTTTGTGTATGTGTCTCTATGTCTGTGTTTAAGCTGGTAAGCTCAGTAGATTGCAGTCCAGGTCCAGTGGGCATAACATTAATGATCTCTGACAGAGAACTGCATTAATTTGATGTGATGACACAACTCCGGACCAATAGTCATTGATATTCTTTTATGTGTGAGTATTTTCTGAATGAGGACTTACAGGAAACAGGTCATATGAAGTCATGAGTTGGACAGTTGAAAAGGAAATATTTGCTGCTCTGTTGGTGTATTCTGAATGGTTACCAGGCAAGCTGTTCTACTGTGTACAGCACTATGGAAAGTTGTAAATCTTTGTCATTTGAGAACCACAGGCTGTACATACTGCAGCCTTTTATATGTCTGTGGCATCTGGAACTCACAGTCAGTCACACAGACTCCATGAATGATTTACGGATGAGTCTTTCTTCATTGGCTCAATCTCAGTGGTATGTTGTTTGTATCCCAGCACATCCTTTTTCCTTTGGGAGACATTTGCATGTACAGAATGATTCCCCATCTTCACTCTTCATTCACCTGCTTACCTGTCTCACACTCTGTCTTGCTCTCACTCTTGCTAAATAGTTTGTACTCCCAGGTTCCCCAAGGAGGTAGGCAGCAGGCGGCGGGCATGCCCAGTTTCAGCCCCATCCTCCTCTGAGAATGGCTGACGTCACCATTCTTCTCCCAGGTGCTTCTGTGACACATATCAACAATTTTACACATTAATATTTTTATATCACCAGTAACTAAGGAAGGAGGATACACAAATACAACTGCATTTTATCTTTAAAAGAAGGAGAAATAGAAATGCTAATGATCAGCAAAAGTGTTGTAGCAATGGTTGATATTACTGCCTATCTAAACTCATCTGCTGTTAATCCAATCCCCAACACAAAGCTGGACTCAATGCACACTCATCCACATGCTCTCTCATTCACACACCCTGAAGGCGATGGTTCTCACACACACTCTTTCAGATACCAAGGACTCTGAGGAAACATCGATCTGGATTAATAATCGTAAGTGTACACCCTTTTGTTTGTTTCAACAGCATTCTTCCAGCATTATTAGAGGAGATTTGATATGTCTGTGTTTGGTAAGAGATGGGACACTTGTTGTTAGTTATCCAAGGAAAGGTCTATTGTCTTGTCGTCGCTAATATCATGCTGTCAGGGAAAGGAGTTCAGTGATCACATCTTTTGTCATGGCAATAAAAAAAGTCTCATTTACAGTTTGTTGGTGTTGTTGGGCTGAGTAACAGATATGGAAACTGAGCCTGAAAATACCCCCTGGTGTAAACCTGGTGCGTTTCTGAGTGTGTACATAACATCAGCATGGTAACCAGGAGAGCAACACCGTGTGTGCATGATTTATGAAGCCGGACTAGTTAATGGAATTATGAAGTGTTCAGTGTTCAGCAATAAACCCAGCGCTTTTATGAAGTCTGTTCATTCTGATAATTAACATGTTGTTCTGGAGTTAGAGAGGGATGTTCACCGAGGAAAACTATCACAGTACTCGTTTTTCTTTTAGGTTTGAGCCTTAAGGAAAACTTCAGGCCAAGACTTTGTGTTCCCTTGGCTGGTCATTGCTTACGTTTGCAGAGAAATAAAAAAATCTGACTACTGTATACTATAAATTTTGTTGAGTATGTTGGTGAGCATGTACTTCCACAAACATATACCCAAATCTGTAAGTTAGCCCCTAGGCCCCATCCCCGACTGTGTACTTTTCACAACTTGGTTAAATGAATTAAAGCTGCAAAAGACTAAGTTGTGTAAATTCTGCAGTCCTCTAGGCAGTAAAATACCCCATGTCTGCATGTGTTTACAGTGATCTTTTAAGTCTCTAATTAAAAGCTATGTTCAAGTATGTCTTTAAGTGAGTGGCTGAAAGGCAAGAAACCTTATTTACTGTCATGTTGCACGCTGGGGACTTGTTAAGAGTGCTGACAGTGGCTCAAGCTGGTCCAAATAGCATGCCCAAATATTGTAACACAAAAACCCACACATTTTATGCACTCATACACACACACACACACACACACACACACACACACACACACACACACACACAGAGCAGAGGCTCATGCATTAGAGAGAGCTAGAGATAGCTCACAGCTGCCCTGTCTCAGAAGGGCAAAAAGGAAAACAGAGACAGAGACAGTTTCACTATTTACATCAGTAAGACCACTCATATATTTGCACACAGTAACACAAAGTAACAATTACAAACTAAAATCAAGACTCAAACAAATCAAACTTTATTATCAGTGTCCAAGTTCCAGATCACTCTCTAGGATTCACAAAGTGCTGATTCTCCATTCTATTTGGGCCAGCTTGAACTGAAAACACATTGTCTCCTGGCATTTGGTCTAAATTTTTCCTCTCACATGGTCAGCTGTTTCAAAGTCAGACCCATGCACATGGTTCCAGTTTCTTTGGGCACAATACAACAGAATACCTCTCATTAAGTGTAGCTGACTGTTACCACATGGAGGTGAGGTTAAAAGTGTTGAGTCTAACTTGTCTGCTACTGTTCAACCAGGTTCCACAAATTCTGAAATGTTTCCAGAATAAAGGGAGTGAGTTCTTTGAAAGTGCTTTTTAGTGCTTCAAAATTGACACTTATTTTGTTTTCTGTCACTACACACTCTTCACACAGATTGTTAAAGCTTAGTTATCCCTGTGCTTGCTGACCCTAAGTGTAAATGAATAGCTCTACTAGTTTACTCCCACAACATTATACATTATATTACCAAAAGTATTCACTCGTCTGCCTTCACACGCATATGAACTTGAGTGACATCCCATTTTCAATCCATAGGGTTTAATGTCGGCCCACCCTTTGCAGCTATAAGAGCTTCAACTCTTCTGGGAAGGTTTTTCACAAGGTTTAGGAGTGTGTTTATGGGAATTTTTGACCATTCTTCCAGAAGCGCATTTGTGAGGTCAGACACTGATGTTGGATGAGAAGGCCTGGCTCGCAGTCTTCACTCTAATTCATCCCAAAGGTGTTCTATCAGGTTGAGGTCAGGACTCTGTGCAGGCCCGTCAAGTTCTTCCACACCAAACTCTCAACGCTCATCCATGTCTTTATGGACCTTACTTTGTGCACTGGTGCGCAGCCATGTTGGAACAGGAAGGGGCCATCCCCAAACTGTTCCCACAAAGTTGGGAGCATAAAATTGTCCAAATTATCTTGGTATGCTGAAGCATTAAGAGTTCCTTTCACTGGAACTAAGGTGTCTCCTGAAAAACAACCCCACACTATAATCCCCCCTCCACCAAACTTTACACTTGGGACAATGCAGTCAGACAAGTACCGTTCTCCTGGCAACTGCCAAACCCAGACTCGTCCATCGGATTGCCAGATGGGGAAGTGTGATTTGTCACTCCAGAGAACACGTCTCCACTGCTCTAGAGTCCAGTGGAGGTGTGCTTTACACCACTGCATCTGACACTTTGCATTGCGCTTGGTGATGTAAAGCTTGGCTGCAGCTGCTCGAACATGGAAACTCATCCCATGAAGCTCTCTATACACTGTTCTTGAGCTAAACTGAAGGCAACATGAAGTTTGGAGGTCTGTAGCTATTGACTCTGCAGAAAGTTGGCGACCTCTGCGCATTATGGCCCTCAGCATCCACTGACCCCACTCTGTGATTTTACGTGGCCTACCACTTTGTGACTGAGTTGCTGTCGTTCTCAATCGCTTCCAGTTTGTTATAATACCACTAACAGTTGACTGTGGAATATTTAGTAGCAAGGAAATTTCACGACTGGACTTGTTGCACAGTTGGCATCCTATCACGGTACCACGCTAGAATTCACGGAGCTCCTGAGAGTGACCCATTCTTTCACAAATGTTTGTAGAAGCAGTCTGCGTGCCTAGGTGCTTTCTTTTTTACACCTGTGGCCATGGAAGTGATTGGAACACCTGAATTCATTGATTTGGATGGATGAGTGAATACTTTTGGCAATATGGTGTATATAGTGTATAGAGTTTGCAACTGACACAAATGTTTCATCATGAAACAGATTCCTGATGATTGACAGCAGCTAAACATTTCTCTCACTACTTCTCTTTGATGTTATATAGAAAGATGTATGTTTAAAGTTTAAAATTAAATTTTAAAAACATTTTTAGTTCCTCTTGCTGAAAGTTGGTCTTTCCTAAAGTAATAATATTTAATTAAAGATTTTTACCTTGAAGCAAAATTTGTCACATTGAAGGATGGGAAAACATGACACCTGCATTGAATATGCACAGACTTTTCACCTACAGTGCTTTAAAACTGTATCAGACCACCTGTCATAAAAACAAGAAAGCACAAATATTTTAGAAATCTGTCAAAAAGTTGTTTAAAACTGACAATGGTATTGTTATTTAATAGGCAAATAGCAAACTGAATTCACATTTATGTACTGAAATTTGAGCAGGCACACTGAACTTCTCTGAGAAGTCAGAAATTAATCAAGCATAACATTCAACCATTAAAACAAATTTTTCTGTTCAGGAATGTATGTAAATAACTGTAATTTGGCATCTTAATCAAGAAATAATTATATGCTTTACTATTTTTTCTGCTTTTTTGTAAAACAGTAAATTTGAAAATTCATGGATAACAGTAATAATTATATTAAAAATATCATTTTGATAAAAGTGCTTGCACATACTGGTGGATTAAACATTACAGAAACATTTATCAATACTGTTAATTTAGAGCAGCTGTGGCATAAACCTTACATTGGGTGGCAGTCTAATAAATTTGTTAAGCACTGTACAATAGTCTTTCATTGCTGCAGTCTTCCATTAAGACAAAATGATATTTAATCACACAGCTTAACTTCAACTTTATATCATTAAACAAGGAATGAAGGAGCTCTTGAAAAATTTAGACAGTATTGGCTCATTGTGAGAAGTCTCCTGGTTTGTTTCTAAAATATGTAAACAGAGGAAATTGGCAAGAAATGCTTTGTGATTTTCCTATAATGTACATATTAAGCTCAAAAGATATAATGATTTCCTTCTACATAAGTCACAATGCTTTTATTACACAGCAATAATTGTAAAACTGCCTGAATGTGTATACATTATAAGATGGCAATTAAATGTTACTGCATGAGATTATATATCATTTATAGCTTTTTCAAAGCTAGTATTTAAAAGAAGATCAATAAATAAATGACAACATAAATTTAAAGGTGATTTACTATGTTTTTGTTTTACAGCCCACAGTGTATTGAAATGTGCACTACATTAAACTGCAAACATCAGTTAGATTAGGATAATTGTGCTACCAAAAATGTACCAAAACAATACATTTTTGAAGGAATTTCTAAAATGAAAGTACTTTCAAGTGACAAAGCCCTCTGGTAGGTATGTTAATTGTGATATAATGCAAAAGTGGGAGTAAGGTGCTGTTATATAGTCCAGCAGTCTGTATGAGGTGGCGATAAGGGTGGAAAAAACAGTCAAAAGGACACTGGACTTATTTTAAGACAAACCATGATCTTGCTACAAATATTGCCCACAACTCAACAAAGACTGATGATATCCTGCAGACAGGCACATCAGACAAGAAAATGCTTCTGTGAGCCATTCTACAGGAACAAAGAAACAACAGACCCAGTAATAAAATACATACTGTTAATTGTTCTGGAAACATGCTCCACCTTTTAGTCAACACCATTGTAACATTGTACTGATCCACTGTCAGTAAATATCTCCAAGGTTATCCTGGAAAAAAACCAAGCCCACACCAGCTCAAATTTCCTTTAACTCACTTCCCAACTAATGGATTTGTCTTAAATTGTGAGCTACATGGCAGTTGTTTTTTACAGCAGCTTTTAGTACAAACACGTGTGAACCATTTAGTAATGTATTGCTCTATTTACTAAACTGTTTTTCTCAGAGGTCATTTTGTATATTCTTCTTTAATCTCCATCTGTTTCTCCTCCATCTCGCTCATCAATCCACTGACTCTCATTTGTACTGTTATTTGCTCCATGTTGTGCTCCTGTCACTCTTTTCTTCAATTCTTTTATACTCTCTCCATCTTCTGTTGCACCACTCACCTCTTTTCATCTCAGCCACACACCATCTCTCAAATTGAAATCCTCCTGGTGCTGACACAAATGGATGATCTGCTTGTTCATGCTTGCTGACCCATTAGGTGAACTTCTCCTTGCCACCGGACGCTTCTGTTTGCAAACTGTGACAAAGTATCAGCATTACCCTTTTCTGTAGGTGCAGGCAGCGTGGAGGAACAAGGGATCCTGGTATGTTTATATTACCTATCATACCCCCACCACACATTACACGTATTTACTGGTGCATATAGACAAGCCTGCACATGCTCTCTCACACATTCACCAAATAAACAAAGGAAAATGTGAGTGCCTGTCTTTATCCATAGTAAAAGTCAATCTGTGACAGTGAAGGACACAGCCCTGTTACATTAACTTAAGTGATGACTTAGCACTTGCTAAAGTTGCCCCAAGGCAAATAATTATAAAATGCAGTCTGTTTCAGTCTCACACAGATTTCCTATTAGCTTAATAAGTCATTAATTTTAGTGGAGTGTTATTAAGATAAAGTTAATGAAGGTAAGACTAATTAAGACATGATAAATTGACATGTCGGTTACACCCATTAACACATTATCTATCGCCTCCGACTTATCTGCTTTTACTGCAGAATGCTTCCTAAATTAAAGTGACATCCAGCTCGTTTATCTTTGAGATTGACATTTGCAGGAAGTTTGCAGTTGGTTTTCTTTGCTGAGCTCAGTATTTTGATAGATCATCATCCTCCTGTTCTTCTAGAGCTGCAGAAATACCAGTGTTAGCTTGCTGTTTGTAACTAGCAATGACATTAGTGATACTAGCCAAGAGGATGCAGAAGAGAAATAATGAGGTGATCAGTACATGATTAATATACTAGCCTACTTTCGGAACAAGGCAACTAATCTCTAGCGTTAATAAGAAAATACTGATTCAAATAAGAATAAGATGTATTATAAACATTCAGATAGAAACATTTCACTTAAAAAAAAAAAGCCCTAAAATGAGTACAGTTAACTAAAAAGTTAAATTGTTAATATTTTGGTTAGTGTTAGAAAGGTGGTACAGTGGGCTTTGCATGCAACGATGATGTAGTAATTAACAGAAAAATTGCTTGTTTCCATAGATAAGTTAGCATGTTCTTTTCCCAGTTTGAATTGATTTACTTTTTTCCATTGTTTCGTGCAGGACCTGCTTGTTTTTGCTGCTTTAATATTCTCCCTTATTATTGTTTTTCCTATGTGTTGAAACCTGTCTTCAAATCAAACAACATAGCATTTCATAGCATTTCTTTCTTTTTCAGCAGCAGCTAAACAGCAGCCGTGGTGTCAGCTGAGTTCAGCTATCTGCTAAATGTGACTTTGTCAAGTGATAATATGTGTGAACTTATGTGAGTCTAAGAATGCCTTAGCCAGACATTGTAGATAAGAGAGCCTAAGGAGTGTCTCTTTTTTAGGAAAGGAAATGGACTGACTTTGTTTTACTGACTCTGATGTCCTGGGGTGAGCTTCACTTTGTTTTGAAAACCTTTCTTAAGTGCGCCATTAATTTTCACTCCTCCCACTTATACTGCTCACCTTCTTCCCAATGGAGTGCAGACTCAAGGGGAAGGTTATGGTAAACCTGTCTGTGCAGGTGTGAGTGACAGCAGTCAGAAAGGTCACTTGTGTCTCAGAGAGTTCCACTAACACCTAAGAAAAAAAAAGTGAAATGAGAATAGAAACCTGGCAAGAAATTTTGTAACATTTGTTCACAACATTATTTTTGTTCCTAAAAAGTTGAATCTGTTCATCTGGACGTAGCGATTTTTTTTTAACAGATTCAACTTTTTAGGATTCTTTTACCTGGATTATTGAGTATGCATCAAGAGATTATTTTTGTTCATTTGTGGATAATATCTTGTTTAGCCCAGCTGTACTTCCTCATTTACTTCTATGTCAAACACAAAACAGTATATTATGCACCAACATGGCACATCACAGAGGGTGAGCCAAGGATAATTCACTGATGTGTGTTTGGTTAATTGCGCAAGTTAACAGTGAAGATAATGTTGTGTTCTCAATTATGCTTTGATGCATATTCAGAGCAGCAAAGTTCCCTGTGTCCTTTTCCCACTCAATTTAATTATTTTAAACAAACAAGGCAAAATATTTAGTAGCGGTAGGATGATTGGCACTGGATTAGCTTGTGATGCATTAAAGGAAAGCATATCATTCACACTAGATAGACTGCCCAGTTTTATACAGTCTTCATGCATGAAGATGACTGTTTTGTTGCTGGTGAGGGGAAAGTTTAAACAGTAAATGCTGTACAGACCCCTAAAAGAAAACAAAGACCTCATTAACCACCATTTAAACCACATTACAACACTCAAAGTAGTCATATTTTTTCATTCTACCACAATGATGAACACAACTTGCATTTATACAACTTTTGCCAGTTGGACAAAGATGCAGAAACACTTTTGTGCCATTAAAGATGGCAGGCTGGACACTTCAACCCTGTGTGATCATGGGCAGTGAGGCAGACACATTGGATGTAGAGGCCATAGGGGCACAGGCAGAATTAGGGTGACTGTGCATGTTGAGCTGGCTTGCTGGGTTTCTTTGTTTGTGTTTGTATGCAATCAGCAGTATTACCAGAATGTGTTCGCTCACTGTAACAGTGGTTGCCTTCATCTTTGTTCACCCATGGGCCACTTAAAACTATACATCTATGGGAACCATGATGAGGCAACCAAGCAGAACAACATGAGGCTTGGAAGAGGATGAGATAAAGGGATTAGAGAAAGGAAGGGTGGCTAAATGAGATTTTAGACTTGGAGAGTAGTTGCTGTGTTGTGTTTGATGCCTTGGCAGAGACTAGTGCCCGACTAATGTGGCGTGATACACTGGGTACTCAAAGCAGGGCCAAGGGTTCCTTCCTGGGCATGAGTATCTGGGTTGGAGCATAATTGGACAGCTGGACCCTTTCCTTGCATATTTTCGCAAAAGAGGATGCTGTAAGCTTATCTTATTTTCTCCTCTCTCCTCTTCTCTAATGACTACTGAATTCTTTCATGTACTCTTCTCCCAGTATTGATTTTGCTTCAGCACAGAGAGAATGCTTGCTATCAGTGCTGTAATCAAAGATTGAAAGATGGATATGTGTTTTTTTTCTGTTCTCTCTAAGTAACAGCCTTTCTCACTCGACTGTGACAAGCTCAGTAGTTACTGATACTTTAGCAAAAGGGGGTCATGCAATAATACCCCCATCCCTTCCTGCATTTTGTAGAGGGTCTCTCTAGCTAATGAGGAGCAGAAGCTTTTGGTAGACAGTGAGTGCACTATATTAACTTACAGGAATTCTGTCTTTCTACTTAGAAGTGAAACTAAACACACTACCCATTCACGATGACTTTTTTGTCTGCAGGGGAGTTATTTTGAAAAAGGCCTTTTTTTCTTTTTACAAGAAATTTGATCTGTTAAAAACGCAGTTTGTGTAGTGTCTACGTCAATTAAATAATAACATAATTGAAAAGCTCTAATTGTAGTGAGGCATCATAAAATGAAACCCTTTTTTGAAATGCTAAATCCATCATTTATGAGCAGGATGTTAAGAAACCAGTTAAAATTATATTGCTGCACCTACAGAATGTAGCAGTTGAAGTGTGTATGTCCTACAGAATATCAGTGGATGAAGGTAAATTTAGGACAAAGCATGAAGCGTGAGTGCAGGTCTTGCACAGCAACATGCAAGATTTGTTTTAGACCAAGAAGCATTTTTTTCCCCTTTAATCATAAGGGATAAATAATGGTAAAGGACTTGTACCATGACAAATTTAGAGTCATCACCTGGGCTGACTGGACAGGATGACAGGATTCAGCCATAAGCTAAAATGAGGTGTAATTTCCTCTTGACTAATTAGTTTGGAAATGGTGCTGTGAGCTTCTGACCTGAGTTACAAAATGCCGGAAGGTGGGTGAGACAATGGCAGATAAGACAGAAGCAGAAAGATGTGACAAAAAAAATGCTCATAATAACCTCAGAGAGAAGAGATTCTTCTCACTGTAGGTAATGTTTAGAGTAATAGTGAGTCCTTGACTGATGTGCACCAGGCTTGTAATGGAATGCATTTTTGCACAAAGATAGGGTGAAATCAGTGCTGACTGATGTTTTGACACAGATTTTTTTTTCAAAAAAAATTCTAAGCCGATTCTGTCTTCTAACACCAGCTAAACTGAAGGGTCAGCATTGTGTTTAACTTCTCTTCAGTTTGTTGGTGTCTATGTTTTGTCCTCTCTTCTTTCTTGTTTCTTTTGTCACCCTCAGTGATTTATGGTTGATTGTATTCAGTAAGGGTTGAATGGTCATGTCAGAGTCAAGGTTCTGACTGAAGATATAAATCTGTGTGAACGGACAAAGGTTCATGGATCCATTCTGTTTGACCTCAGCATAAAACCAGAAGCTCCATTTTAAAAAAAAAGATGCTCCACATGGATCTATCAAGGGCCTTGCTCCCCGAGATAGTGTTGACTAGGTCAGCTAATTCAAAGTGACACTGCTGATGTGCACATTGAGGGGTCAGCTGCAAAGGCAAGTTGATCAAAATGCATAATGCACTGCATAAACCATCAACATGTAGCCAAAGCAAGGTTAATGAAACCATATAATGCTTGCTTGCATAATGATTACATTTACTATTCATTTAAACAAATAAGATGTTGACAATCCATCTCTTACTAACAATCAGTACTTTTTTAAATTTACAAACTAATTTTGCAGAAGAGCTGTCTCAAATAGGTCATTGTTTTTTCTTCAGACAATTAGCATCATCCTGTTATTTGAGCAGAATTTGACAGATCTAATGTGATCATATTGGTGCACAGTTTTTGATTTAAAATCCTGTAAGTGTTTTGACTTCAGTGTTGACAGATTCTGTCTTCAGACTGCTGGAGCTACAAACATGAACGTTAGACTTAACCCATTAGGACACTTGTTGTTGACCCCCTTCATTTTTCACCAAAGATTTAGCAGAGGCACAATCCTTCTTGTTCAGTATTGGTTTTTAATGAAGTCTGACTTCAATGTGAGCTGCTAAGCCTCAGCCTCACCACACTATGACAATGGTAACTGAGTGGTGACTGAATTTGGCTGTCATGTGGAGGCTCAAGTACATTTTGAGAGTAAAAGTAGCTCACTTCTAACAGTCCCCTTTTTTCCTCATGGAGAAAACCACTGAAGAATATTGAATGTTGATTATTTTTTCTAGACTTTGTGTGAGTTGGCAGAGTTGAGTAAATGTGCTAAGAATAATGTATCAGCAGGTTGGAGGAGAAACAGTAGCTCTTATGTGTTTCACTAACCACTTTGCCACTGGTATTACCCGCAATGAGTGGAGAAAAAGGTTTGAGTTTGTCACATGCTAGTCTGGAAGAGGTTATTGTTATGTCTACTTGGAGAAGATGTACCATTACATGTTGAGATATTATATAGGGCCTTATGGCTTTTTCTTTCCCACTCTTTCCCCATTTTCCCCTTTCTATGCCATAAGTTAGATAAGGCTCGCTATGTTAAATACCAGGAGTGTGCCAGAAACAAAAATTGAAGTGCATATGGAAGTTCAGTTTGCCAGAGTGTCAAGGACATGAGCAGTGTGATGTTGAAATGACTGTCCTTCTGAGCAGAGTCAATAAACAGCATTAGTGATGAGTATCAGCTTGTCTGTCTCCACCATACAAATGCACACGCAAACATTCACTCATATTGTAACTCTCCAGCTCTTTCTCTCTGCCTGCTTCCTTTCTTTATTTGCTGAGGGAAAATGAATGAAAAACATCAGGTTTTAAATGTAGGTGTTTTATTCTCAAGTGATTTTTTTTTGTACAGTAAATCTGCAAAAATACAATACTTTCAAAGCTTATATGCAATTTATGTCAAAAATGATTTGAAACATGATGAAACTAATTCTGTAAAATAGCTTAAACAACACAAGATACTGTAATACTGTTTCTAGAAAGTGCAGACTGTGTTGATGGCCATTACTGGCCATTTCCAAATCCCATTTCTAGTAAAAATGTGGGCTTGCTTTGTGTAATAGCATTGAATTTGTGAATAGCCCATATTTTGCTTTTTGGGTTTACTCTTTCTTTTATTGTGTTATAAAGCTTTTTGTGCCTGTAAATGTTCAGCAAAGTCCATCCCAGAGTTTGTGTTTAGAAGAGGAAAAAAAGAACAAAAGGAAAACATAAACTGATCCTGAAATGCCTGACATTCCACATTAACTTGCTCCACTGCCACCCGTACAACCTCCAAATATAAACTTTGGCACTCCATACATATTATATATACATTATTGCTCTATTGTTGGCACATCATAATCCATAGTATGGGTATTTTGTATGGCTAATGTGGCTACATTACCATTAGTGCTTTATGCACACAGGCTGGGTTCTTAAAATTGTAGCATAATGTTGAAAAATAATCAATTCAATTCAATTCAATTCAATTCAATTCAATTCAATTCAATTCAATTCAATTCAATTTTATTTATATAGCCCCAAATCACAACAACAGTCACCTCAAGACGCTTTATATTGTAAGGTAAAGACCTTAAAATAATACAGAAAAACCCCAACAATCAGACGATCCCCTATGAGCAAGCACTTAGCGACAGTGGGAAGGAAATTGTGGAAACCTTAAGACCAGTCTGAAACACAGATGGGATGTCGGTTACTGTTTTCATTTCAGTGTTTGTGCTGTTGTGCAATCTAAATTCAGCTTGCTTAGTTTTTAAATGTATTTATTTTTTGTATTCCCTGGTAGTATACATCTAGGGGACACAAAGAGCTGATCTTGCTCATCATCATCATCCAAGAGCAATTCTCCACTATGCAATAGAGATATTGGATACACACTGAAATTTAAAGGGTTCTTCTTTTGCCATGTCCTCCATATGTTTCATAAAATTCCAGTAAGTAGTTTTTTGGTTATATTTGCCAACTATATAGTTAATAGAAACTACAAAATGAGCAGAACATAGAGTATGGAGGTCACACATATGTTGTCTAAAATGGATCTGTTGATTTTGGAAAGACAGTATTTTTGTGCCAGGATAAGTTCTGATCATTATCAGTGAGCTACTCAGCAAGAAAAACAGTTTACAGTTCCCAAGCTAAGTTTATTAAAGCGTATTTGAAAAAGCCATACTGGATCATAGAGTATGATAATGTTTTTCCTAAGCAATAACACTAATATTATTCTTCAGTTAATGCATTAATAGATAGCTAAAACAGAAATGGTGCATGACTTAAGCTGCACTGTTATGTCTGCTTTATATCTTCCAACTGTAAAATCTTGACTGGGACAAATACAATTTAGAGCTGAAGTTGATTCACCATGATAACAGATCACTGTAAAGGAAGAACAACTAAGCCCAAGCATGCAAAATACTGTCAAGGAAATTAAACTTGTCTGACAAGTGGCACTGCACAACCTCACCAAGGACCTTGGAACCACAAGTTGGAACCACAAGAAATGTTGTAGCGTTAACCATCTCACATTTGAAAAAAGTTTGAACTTTTTCTATTAATTGATTGGAGTTGATACCCTGAAATGTGTTCATTTTGTTGAAACATAAAAAAAACCAAACAAGCAAAAAACATAAGCAAACAAACACAAAAAGCATAAGCAAACAAATACACACAAAAAAACAAAACAAGCAGAGTTGAAACTCCTGCTCCTTAGGCTGTTTGTGAAGAAGTCATCAAAAACGCTGCTCAGAAATACTATCACAGGCCATGCTGCTATTCATTTATCACACTTTACTCTCTGTTTGTCTACATTATGCAAGTTAAATCTAATAGTGCATAGTGCACTGAAAATATCGTGACAAAAATGATGTCTCATTTTAGGCACAAATATGTGTTGAATGATTTCTGCTGCATATTTTCAATAATGTGACTTTGTTTTTTAGATGTGTGACCCAAGAGCTGCAACCAGTTTTCTGGATCTGTCCCACCCCCTGCCCCCAGTCCATGTTCGTGTTATTGGTGGGTATGTGCATGTGATTTAGAAAGAGTCTGTGTTTTTTGTGTTTCTCTGTGGACATGAGATGCAGGTAGCCTAAAGGCTGAAATATTGATGGATGATGATAAATTTATGTTGCTGTTAACTGAAGCACATCCAAACAGACACTGGAAGTTTTGATTCTTGTGTTACCATCATCTGGCAAACTGTTAATGTCCTTTGCTGAATGCTGAATGTTTTGGAGGAGTTAGAGGTTATATTCTTGTTATATGTTGTAAATTCTTTAAATATATAACCAAGTTTTGAATATTGATGTGCAAATGCTGTTTATTCCCTACATTGTAAAACCTGGCAAAAATGAACAAATTCATGTTTTGTCATAGTGGACCCACTGTCGCCACAAAAAGGGTGTGGTCACCGCAGTGTTGTAGACAAAAAAACTCTTTCAGTCACTTATTCATAGCATCGGGTCAGAGTTTTTGCTTTATTTTTTCATTCATATTTCATTAAGAAAGAGTCAGTCACCAACAGCATGTGGCTTATTCCGTCATAAATAGTGTATTGCATACACTGTCTATTTATGCCATGCTCTCATGAGTCTGCTTACATGGAAGAGTTAAAGGAGAAGAAAATGTTTACACCCTTTTTGCGGTGACGGATATGCTGAAGTATAATTGTACTTGGTCCAAACTAGTGTTTTAAATATTACTTCTAATTGTCAGCATTGGTTCGATTTGTATGTGTTTTTCTTGTCTCTAAGATGGCCCTTGGGTAATTTTGGTGAGGACTTGTCAGCACTGGGATCAGCTTTTTTCTTCATACCAAGACCTGCTGGTTCACACAGCTGGCTTCCATCATTGCATGTTTGTGTATGTGTGTTTTATGCCTGCAATAACCGCAGTTTCAATACATCACACATGAAAAAGGCAGCAAACCAATATCTATGTCAGTGGGGCAAACTGCATCACTGTATAGTCTCATTTCATTTGGACCACGAGAAGACAATCCATCCATCCATCCATCCATCCATCCATTTTCTTCAGCTTTGGGTAGTGACCGAAAAAACGAGATCGCGGATACAAGCGGCAGAAATGAGCTTTCTCCGACGGGTGCCTGCCCTCTCCCTTAGAGATAGGGTGAGGAGCTCAGCCATCCGGGAGGGGCTCAGAGTAGAGCCACTACTCCTCCACATCGAAAGGAGCCAGTTGAGGTGGTTCAGGCATCTGACAAGGATGCCTCCTGGGCGCCTTCTGGGGGAGGTGTTCCGGGCATGTCCCACCGGGAGGAGGCCCCGGGGCAGACCCAGGACACGCTGGAGAGATTATATCTCTCGGCTGGCCCGGGAACACCTTGGTGTTCCCCTGGATAAGCTGGCCGGGGTGAGGGAGGTCTGGGCTTCTCTGCTTAGGCTGCTGCCCCCGTGACCCGGCTTCGAGAAGACAATCATTAAGTATATTTTAACCTTCTTGTGGTAAAATATTCCACTAAGAGAAGTGAAAAAATTGGTAAATGTATGCCTTGATAAATCATTTACATACTTTTGATAGTTTTTCTTCTTTTATTCCAGATCTGGTCTGTGTCTTGCATTGCTGCCTTATCGAATTGCTTACTACTGCCTGTTGTGAAATTAATCTTAAATTAAGCTGGGAGCATGGATCCAGGGGTGAAATTTGCAGGCTAGTGTTGTTAAAGGGTAGGTGGGTGGAAAATGTGTTTGGTTGCCACTGACTTGTGGTTTATTTCGTGGAGCCAAATCTTCCCATTTGCACTCCCAGGTCTAAGGAGAGTAGGTCGAGGTCAGAAAGGATGAATAGACATAGGATTGGTGGGTCTGCTTCCATGTCTCCCATCCCACTGCATCTATACATCCGCCAAAAACCTTTCCTGTCCATTCATTCCTGTGCCTATTCATTCTTAATGTATATTCTCATTCACTGGGGGAGACTGGGGGAGATCGTGCTTAGAGAGAGGCAGAAGAGGAAAGCATTTTGTAAGTATAAATATGTGATGGTTAGGGGTGTACTGTGTAGGTGGAAGGTGTGGTGAGAAGGGAAGTGCATTATTTGAAGAGGGTGAAGTGAATTCTGATTGGGGGGGTGCTCTAGCTTTCAAAAGGGTATTGACAGATCTCTTCAACTGCTGTCCCTACTTCACAGCCCTCATCAGCCCCAATTCTAAACATACCAATGCCTCTCCACAAGTTAAAGAAGTTCCCCCTCCCCTGCTGTGCCCACACATATGAGTTGATGAACTGTGAGATGGTCAGGGTACTCTGAGCCTCCTGTCTTAGTGAATACAAGAGGTGCTTCAGAAGGGGCACATTCTCCTTGAAGCACACAACTCCTTTGGGCTGTGTATAAACCTATCAAGGACGTGTCTCTCTTTTTATTGTACCAGTGTTGTTCAGTGTATTTTTGAGAGGTTGGAGGAAAAGTAGAATACAATTTAACATTTTTACAAGACTGTAAAGCTCAGTAACAGTTCTGCAAGGCAACACAGATAAAGAAATGAAAAAGGTAAGAGCTAATGTTTGGGGGCATGCATGGAAAGCATGAGAATTGAGAACGATGAGGAAGAAGAAACTTTAACATGTAACTG
Organism: Heterochromis multidens; assembly: GCA_015108495.1. NCBI lineage: Eukaryota > Metazoa > Chordata > Actinopteri > Cichliformes > Cichlidae > Heterochromis > Heterochromis multidens. Next base: position 98,964 of record VUQS01077156.1, read on the forward strand.
TCAAGTCCTCATTATCATTTCTTAGAAGAATTAATCTGAAACTGAATTCTGTAACTTAGAGTAACTTAATCAAGAGCTTAAAAATGCATTGCTGATGAAGCATGCAGAAATCTTCAGGTTATCAACATGCAAGAAGTATTGCCCATGAAAGTTGGAGTAAAATTCCTAAGAGGCCCATTCCCTCCTATTTCACCCCCAACAATCACTCTTTCTGGTCTTAGTTATGGCAGATTGGGTTGCATGATCCTTGGAATATTAAACTAGTACATCAACACTGCCAATCCCAGTAGAAAAAAAAAGAGAGAGAATCTGCCTCTTCCAGCTTCTAATCCAGTCTGTTTGCAAACCACAGACTTTGGCGTGACACTTGTTCCCGATAGACTCTAGTGTTCTCACTGGAGAACAGCTTACATTAGCATAACCGTGAGGCCCATCCCTTCACTACAGGATTAGTTCAGCTCTCCTCCCACTGTCTGATGGCTCTTTATCCTGATGGATACAGCCTGTTAAAGGTCTTAACCACACTATTGCCACCAAAGTCATTATCATTCACCACGAGAAGGAATCAGCTCACTGAGGGCCTGCTGTTTAGACTGAGACTGACATCTCATTTGGGATGGTTTGAAAGAAAAGACAGGGAACTCCCCTTCAGTCTCTGATGGAGTGACCAATAAGTAAAGTAACTATTTTAGATTGCTAATTCAGCCCTGTAATTTTTCTTTTGAAAAGTGTGTCTATGTACATTGGGGATTATTTCTGTGGGACTTTTCAGCAAGACAACCTAACTCTTTTGGTACACAGATGTAATGTTGTCAACATTACACTATGTTTGCGTATAGTGATATGTTTTTGAAAGGTTTTTGTTTTTCCACATTTCACTATATAACACATAGAGTTTAGCTTGATATTTACTTGGACTCTTGGAGTTTCTGTGTTCACATTTATTTGTTGAACCAGAGTTGTGACATCACCAAACAGACTGACATGATAAGTTGCATTTATCTGTTTGTTTATATTTATAGTTTATATTTACAACACTATAATGGCATCTTCATTACTAATTCATCAGAGTCAAACTAAGCTGATTATGTTATATATTATGAAGGTTCCAGTAAAATGTCTTTCCACTGTCACAGTCTTTCTTCTTCACCCAGGAAATCCATGTATATATAATTTATCATTTAAGTTTTTTTCTTTCCTGACACATTAAAAATAAGTAAACTTAAAGAGGAGGTTATAAGTATGTATACGTTTATTATACAATTGGTCCTCTGGGAAATAGATTATGAAAATGAATGAATGCCTTTTAGTATTTTGTAGGTCTTCAGAAAAAGAAAGAAAGAACAATGCAAGACAACAACAGTGGAGTTGATTTAAACAAAACAATAAAACAAAAAACAAAAAAGGGAAAAACTAATCATACATTCATAATGAATGAAAACTGTAAAAATACAATACCTTGTGCAAAAGAGAATAAAAGTAAAAATAGAGGCAGAGACTTCTTTTAATCTTTAATGTAAGTTTGGACATAGATAATGTCACGTTTGATCAACAGCATAATGGAGTTATTTGAGACAATTTCTGTGCTCACCTTTAGTGAACCAGTGTTTATTTCTGCAAGGTGTTGTACCTGCCATATTATTATAATCTAAAACTCTTACCTGCATAAAAATACAGCAGATAAAAATGAACAAAACATTCAAATAAAATGATCACAAAGACAGAGTTTGCACTTTAATAATCAGTTGTGTTTTGCTGTTTTCTCACTCTTCCTAACCTCTTGCCTTGCCTTAACCTTTTCTCTCCTATGCAACTCACAGTTTTCATTTCTCTCACGCTTTCTTCACTTTCTCCCGCCTACACTGCACTCCCCTTATTTCTCAATCTCTCTCCTTCTCTCTCTCTCTCCCTCTAGCGCTGTCTCTCTCTCACTCTGACTGCGCTGTCTGCCTCAGCTGTTCTCAGTTGCACTGTGTGCCTTGTGCTGTGGGGACAGGGCAGAGCTGCGCTGAGTGGGGCTGAACTAGTTTAGAGGAGTCTTAGGTAGAGGGGCAGACAGGAACACAGTGGAAAGGAAAAGAGACAGCCACTAAAGATTATGATTACCCAGCGGACAGGCTTAACAGCTGAAACAAAGTGGAACTGTTTTCCTTTCTTTAACTAAAGGTAGTAACTCAGTGATGATATAGATGGCTGTTTTGACAGGGCTACATTCTGGTCAGGTACCAGGACAGAAAACTATGGCGTTCATACCTGCTTGCTCTTCCTAGCACTTAATATGTGCCTACTTTGGTTAAGTTTAGCATTGACTTATCAGTGTGGGAAGCTCACTTGCAGAAACACTGTCCCGTAACCCCCAACTCTACTTTTGCAGGTTCTGTCTCCCATTGATCTGGACTCTAATTTTGGCTTTTGACCCCTGGAATAGGAAAGGGTTTTTCATCTGGCAGTGAACGAGACCTGCTGTGAACCAGCCTGGACTGACCCATCAGCATTTTTTCACAATTACTGGAAAACAAAAAGATTTTTTTTCTACCAGAACTTTTTCTGTTAAACCAGATCTGAGACTGTTGGCACTGGAGTTTGGTATTTACAGGACTCTCTGGCCCCTATAGCCCCAGGACCATGGGCTTTTTCTGGGGCAGCATTATGCTGCTGTGTGGGGTGGCTTTACTCAATACGGGGGGCAGTGGAGCACAGCAAACCAAGAACAACGTCCCCCGGCTAAAACTCTCCTATAAAGGTGCGTCTGTGAGTTTTTATTGTCCTTCAAATACTATTATTTTAAGTGATTTACCCGTTAATGATTTTGTCTGAAATAGAGCTTATGTCTTAGAGCCTTACCTCTTTCTCACGCAGGTTCAAATCCCTTAACTACATATGGTGTGCTGGACAAGTGACTGATAAAAAGCAGTGTCTGTAGAAAGTTTCAGTAACTGTGAGTCCCTAGATGTCTGTATGAGGCTTTGGTTAGGATTACTTCTGAAAATACCATATATATAAATTAAGCAACAAGTACATAAATTCTTTACAAGGTTGTAAACTTTATGACTTATCAGGTTTACACTCTGGTTTTTTTCAGACGGTTATGCATCTTTGTTTTATATGGTTTCAGTCTTTTTACAGACCTGTATTCATGCTATTTGGAGTTTTTATGTCCAATCACGTTCAATTTACCTGGAAATAGGAAAACTCTGGTGTGGTTATGGAAAGCTTTTGGCACCATAAAAAATATTTATGTCATTATTCAGTAATCAGATGAGACTAACACATAGGAATGAGTAGGAAAACAATTGTTATATATGGTATATGCAACGAAGAAAGCAGTTTAATAAAATTAGATAAGGTAACTTTGCCAGCCAGATAGCAAAACTGCCCAGGTCTAATGTACCCCTATATAAATGAACTGGTTATTAGAGAAGTCTGTGTCTGATGCATTCTGTTCTTCTGTCTCCCTGTCCTTGTTTTGATCAACTGCTGTTGTCAGTTTTGAAATGAAAAGTAGTGCCAGATATGGACTCCCCTGCAATTGAGCTTCATTTATCCTTCTTTTGCTTTCTTTTTTCCTGAATGTCATTTTTCCACTCAATTCTCTCCTGCATGGTAATTATACTAAGGATGAATGGTGCAGGTCTGTTTCAGCAGATGGCTCTTCCAAAGAGAAATGTTTCTCGCTCAGCACTGGGGGATCCATAATTACACACACAAGTATGCACATACATAAACACACACACATGCACACACATGCAACGATGCTCTCTCACATGCACACATAAATGCATGACCATCTGTAGATAGCAAATGATACCTGTGAGGGTATCAGTCATTTAAAACCACATGCTGTCAGATTGGTGTAACACGCCCATATAGTGATATCTCTATTTCAATTTAGATCCTCAGGTAGCAGTCTGGCAAGCTTGTTTTTTGCAGCCATCTCCACAATCATTATTTCCATTAGTCCTTATTTGGATTTTGTAGCTCTCCTAACTGAAGAGTCAGTGATATATCTTTAGTGTGTATGCTTAGCATGCTCTTAATAATCATAGGATAGTGAGCAGGTATAATTTTCATGCTTGGACTGTGGTAGAAACACTGTTCATATAATACTGTAGAAAATTTTAAACATTATCCAATGTAGGTCCCATTAGGCAAGTGACATGGGATTATTGAATTATGAATAATGTATTCCATGATATAAATTATGTATTACCCCTGTGTAGATGAAGTACATTTACTCGTGGAGGAAATCAGATTGTTCTCTGTGGTGAATTAAAGAGCAGTACCTGCCTAAACAGTCTGAGAAGTTGTTCAGTCCTGAGGAAGCAGTGTCAGATCAGTGACATACTGGTCTGTGAGGTGAAGAAAATCTGACCCTTACAGGTCTCTGGGAACAAGGGGTGAATCTGTTTATGGTCAAATTAAATGCATCTGTGTATGCAGGCCTCAGCACATTGGCACGTTTTTTGCTTTCCTGCAGACTTCACTCAGTTGAATGTAGCACAAAAGTGTTATCTTGGAAAGGTGTACCTGTACAGCAGCTTGCTCCACCACAATGTGAACCCCCCAGTGGACAAAGTTAGTTTCTCTGAAACACACCTACCACTTCCTTAACCAACCACCCCCACCCCAACATCCACACACACACTGCTGAAACTTCCAACAGATCTTTGAAAGTAAGGGTTCAGGGGCACAAGGGCAATGGAGTGGGGGGAAAGATAACAGTGGTACCCCATGGCTACCTAAACATGAGCTGAGATCCAACTGTATCAACAACTAAGTGACTAGTTGATGATGAGGAAGTAGGAGTAGGAAGCCATGGACCTACGGTGCACAGCAACACCATAAAGCACCATAAATGTTTCACATATGTTATACTTTGGCATGAATTGATGTAAGATCGATTCACACCCTCTGGGTAAATGGGCCCTTTAGGGATTAAACATATGGCTTTCAAGTTTATGGGTCACAAGCAGCAGAGCACATGTTGTTTACTGTCCAGGGAAAGAAAAAAAGAAGGTACTTGAGTTTTATAGAATGTGGGTGTTCTGCCAAAAGTACTCTTTTCCCCCGACCTGTCCACCCCTTTCCTTAGCTAAGCCAAGGGCTTGCACAAAAGCACATACACATATCCACAGCCACACATACAGGCAAATGCATTCAGAGGAGCACAACAAAGTCCTGCTTTTGGAGCGCAAGAAAGAAAAGGAGCAAAGAACTGAAAAATGACACTACACTAGAAACCACTTAGTCTCACTAACCACAAAATATCTCTTCAGCAGTCATATAGTCATCCGTTTTTCAAATGGTGTTTTTCTTGCTTTCACTGTGGTGTGAAATGACTTTTAATCAGAGTTGGAGAATGGAGATGTTCTCTTAAAGACCTTTAATCCATAAGCATGTTAAGAATCTTCGGAGTGGAGTTGGGTTTCTTGGGGTGTGTACAGTATAAACTCTGAATGGCCCTGAATGGCCATGGGAAGGTATCCCATACATTCAGCTGAATGTTCTCAGTAGTCTGCACTAACTGGATTTTATGATTTGTTTTGCAGTGTTCGGTTTTTTTTTTTTAATTTCATTAGTTTCTCTAGGAGCTTTCAAAAGAATCTTTTTATCGGTTAACATAATCTGAAAGGTTCACTTAGAGTATGTCTGCTTACACAATTTCCTGTGTCTATGGCTACTGACTCACAAATGGCCATATTGAGATGTAGAGCTATTACCTCATTTTAAAAAGCACTTTTTCCTATGTTGAAAAAAAAAATTAAAAAAGGAAATTATCAGTTTGCACACTGAGGGTCTGAAGTTTCCACTTACACCCCCCTGCATCATATTTGCTGTATGAAATCTAATACTTGTTCGGTACACTTGTTTCAGGTTCTTGATTTCAAAAATAATTTTGCTCTATCATGTCATGTTTTTTCAAAAGTGGCAATTGTGAACATGATTCAGATTTTTTTTTTTGCTATATTATATATGCAGATATTGTGAAAAAGGCATACTTTTCTTATTTTGGTATGAAATTTGGCGACCAAGACAAGTCAGAGGCACCTCATTTAGTTTGCTGGGTGTGTGTCAAAAATCTCCAAACATGGACTAAGGGAAAAAGAAAGAGCTTGGGTTTTGGTATTCCAGTGGTATGGAGGGAGTTACAGAATCACATTGATGACTGCTACTTCTGTTTAGTCAATATTTCTGGATACAGTTCCAAAACTAAATCATTTATCAGTTACCTTAGCCTGCCGTCAGTAATGAGACCTGTAATACACTAAAATGAAATATCACCTCCCATTTTTACTGGCTTAGTTGATGAAAGAGAAGAGTCTGATGATGTTTTGTCTCCAGATGCACAACATTCTAGTGATGAGGACTTTGAAGATCCATCTTCTAGTAGCTCATCTGTCCCCC
>VUQS01077159.1:0-16039 GCA_015108495.1 Heterochromis multidens
TATTTTAAAAAAATAGAAAAAAAATTTAAAAAAAAAAAAAAAAAAAAAAAAAAAAAAGAAATTTCTATTGAAAGTGAAAAAACAGGAAGGTTTCTCTTTTTTAATTGTTTATTTGTTACTTTGGTGTAATATGAATGGCCATGGGGGAGGTCTTTATCAGTAGGAAAAACTAAAACTTATGAAAATACAGTTGAAAGTCAAAAATTTATGCCCTCCTTCATGTTTTCCAAAGCAGTCCAGTGGGCCGGATTGGAGTCTTTGCCTGGCCAATTTTGGCCTGCAGTCCTTATGTTTGACACCCTTGCTCTAATACTAAACAATAAATAAATAAATAAAAGCTGATACAGGATTTGAGAAGCTTGTTTGGTCGCATAGTACACCAGGTTGACACAACAAAGTCACCTGTTCAACTGCTCATTAACGCAAAGTCTTTTACTTCTCATTTACAACATTATTACCTGTCACAGTGAATGTACACAGTTCATTGATAGTTTTATTAATCATTGTGTTTCTGACAGTAAATCGTTTATTATTTTAGATTATTCACACCAAGCACTCCTAGATTATTATAATAATGTAAAAATTAACTAAAAACTAAAACTTCAGCTAACTAAAATTGTAGTTAACTGAAATAAAGATAAAAATTTGACTTTAGGAAAAAATAAATAAAAGTAAAGAAACAACTAAAACAAAATAAGATCATAAAAGAAATGTGTTTAAATTGGAGACTTTGGTGTATTAGTTTATCAAGACTGGGATGTGTAGATGATAGTGAGTCTATTACCTTAGCAAATATTCTAATTATAATAAAACACTGCAACTATACTACTACTACTGCTAATATAATAATAATAATAAAAAAATAATAATTTTTATAAAAATAATTAATTTTATAATAATAAAAATATATAATTATATATAAAATGACACACATACATTATATATATATATGTATATCTTGCAATAACATTTAGCTCTTTATAATAAAAATAATGCTAATAATATCAGATAATAAATCTAAATAAATCAAATAAATCAGATTCAAACTACAACGTTCATCCCTCTAAAGTAGGAACTACAAACTTAATCCTAGAAGGCGACGGAAGGAATTTGACGGGCACACTTCCGTGTCTGGTAGAACAGCTGTTCGGTGAGCCATGGATCGCAGCAGATCATCCGACAGAGCTGGCAGAGAGAAAAAAGACGAGAAGAGGAAGAAACGGAGACGATCTTCCTCCTCTTCCTCCTCCCCATCATCATCGTCTTCCTCGTCCAGCAGCAGGAAGAAAACATCGCACAGGAGCAAAGGTTGGAACATGAACTGTTAGCCTTCACAGGAAAGTCAGCCTCATCATCAGGTCACCTTCTCTGTTTCTCCCCCAGATGAGAAAACACAAACCAAGAAGCGCAGGAGGCGCTCGTCGTCTTCCTCATCATCTTCCTCGTCCACCTCTTCCTCTTCGTCATCATCCTCGTCGGGTGACGAGAAGAAGAAGAAGAGCAGGGCCAAGAAGAAGAAGAAGAAGAAGCAGCTGAAGAAGAAGGCGGCGAAGCTGAAGAAGCAGAGGAAGAAGGAGAAGAAGAAGTTGAAGAGAAAGGAGAAGAAGATGAAGAAGGCTGAGATGAAGCTGAATCCAGCAGAGAAACCTCCGTCCTACCTGGAGGTGTGGCAGACTGAGGAGGGGGCTGTGGAGCTCGGGCCTGGTGGGACATCACACTCACAGCTGGTTACACAGAACACAGACTTTACTTTTTAGACTTGATTAAGAAACCAATTTGTTTTCCCAGCTTCTTAAATATGAGGATTTATCTGTTTGTCGCTGTAGATTGAATATCTGTAGGTTCTGCTTGGAAAAAACAAAAAAACTTCTCACACATTTTCATTTCTAACACTGCAGAGACTAAAATATTACTTAATAATCTAAAAAAATAATACACTGATGTTTAGAATCGTAGTAACTACAGAGGGATAAAGCTGATGATCCATGGGAAAGAGCTGTGAAAGCTATGTGAAGAAGAGAGGTGACCATCAGTGAGCAGCAGTGTGGCTTCATGCTGAGAAAGAGCTCTGCAGATGTGATGTTTGCTTTAAGAGTGTTGATGGAGAAGTATAGAGAAGGTCAGAAGGAGCTGCACTGTGTCTTTGTGGATCTAGAGAAAGCATATGATAGGGTGTCAAGAGAGGAACTGTGGTGCTGCATGAGGAAGTCAGGAGTGGGAGAGAAGTATGTGAGGGTGGTGCAGGACATGTATGAGGACAGCGAGACAGTGGTGAGGAGTTACAGATGGGTTCAAGGTGTGTGTGGGATTACATCAGAGATCTGCTCTGAGTCCCTTCTTGTTTGCGATGGTGATGGACAGGCTGACAGATGAGGCCAGGCAGGAGTCTCTGTGGACTGTGATGTTTGCAGACAACATCTCATCTGTAGTGAGAGTAGGGAGCAGGTGGAGGAGAGCCTGGAGAGGTGGAGGTATTCTCTGGAGAGAAGAGGAATGAAGACAGAATACATGTGTGTGAATGAGAGGGAGACAGGTGGAAAGGAGTAGAGATAGTGAAGATTTATTGCTGCTGTCAATGAATTGTTTATAGAATAGTGATGAATTTAAACATAACTGATGCATTTGAAATAATATTTAGCTCTTTTTTTTTTTTTAAAATATTTAATATTATCAGTCTTGTGTTTTGCACAGGGGATGCAATCAAACACACAAAGGTCTAATGAAAGTCCAGTTCTGACTTTGCTGTTTGATTGTGGGACATGAAAAGTCACATAGTGGATAGATTTTGTCCCCACAGGGGATGAAAATAATTCAGCAGAGGGAAGGATATGTAAACCAGATCCTCATGCCTCCCCAGTAAATCACACCCACCAACTACACTATATGGACAAAAGTATTGGGCCGCCTACAGATTACACCTACAGGAGCTTTTATGACATCCCGTTTGAATCTGTAACAGCTTCCACTCTTCTGCAAAGTCTTTCTACAAGTTTTTGGAGTGTGTCTGTGGGAATTTTTGCCCATTCATCCAGAATAGCATTTTTGAAGTCAGACACTGACATTGAACTGGAACGGAGGGTCTGGCTCTCCGGTCAGGTCTCTGTGTGGTCCAGTCAAGTTCTTCCACACCAAACCCATCCAACCTTGCCTTTATATACCTTGCTTTGTGCACTGGGGCACAGTCATGATTGGAACAGAAAAGAGCCTTCCTCAAACATGAAGAAAAATGTCGGTTGAAGATTTCCCTTCAGTGGAACTAAGAGACCCAGACCAACCCAGAAAAACAACCCCATGACATTAGGTAACATCCTCCAAATTCAGGCTCATTCGTCATACTGCCGGATAGAGAAGTGTGATTGGTAACGCCACAGAATGTTCCTCCACTGCTTTGCACCACTCCATCTGACACTTGCTTTGCATGCAGCTGCTCAGCTGTGGAAACTAATGGCATGAGTGCTGATGTTAATGCCAGAGGTGGTTTGGAGCTCAGCAGAGCATTTTTCCAGTTTTTCACACTATGCCCCTCAGCACTCGACTGTGGAAGGAAGCTGGAGTACCCATGGCCTTTATTACATTCCCTCTTAGTATATATATGGTTATGTTGCCCAATCCTGATATTAAGCCCGTAACATGATCTGGTTATTTCCGCCGTCTTCTTTCATTTATTTATTTTCCAAAAAATGACATTTAGTGCATCAAGTTCTGCTTTCCTTTCCAGTCATGACAGATGAGCAGAAGGCTCGGCTGTCCACTAAGAGGCCTCTCACCAAAGAGGAGTATGAAGCCAGGCAGAGCGTGATCCGCAGGGTGGTGGACCCTGAAACGGGGAGGACGCGGTAAGCCGGGAAAGTGTGCCACAAGAGGGGAGTTTAGAGGAAGAATTCACCCACCCTGTTTATATTTGTGATCTTTTTTTCTGCTTTCTTACAGACTGGTGAGAGGAGAAGGAGAGATCATAGAGGAGATAGTCAGCCGGGAGAAACACAGAGAGATCAACAAGGTACAACAGAAACCTTTCAGCTATAACTGCAATAATGTACTGTTATAATTTAGTTAACAGTGAGCCTCTATTCATCACACAGCAAGCTACGAAGGGAGACGGGGATGTCTTCCAGAGAAAACTGGGAACCAACAGGTAGAAGATAACTTCTCAACCCGAGTACACCTTCACTAAACCGAAACGACAGTCTGCTGAAAGTAACTTATCAAAATACTGAATACAATGAATTTGTGTGCATTTCATATCAGATCCCAGTGATGCAAAATAATACTGTGATGCTCTCTTGAGGTACACAAGGTAGAAGTCATGTCGTCTTTTTTTTTTTTACCCTCTTCCATTTGTGCTGATCAGAAAGATGATGTATCATTGTACAGAAGAACACTCACACTTGTGACAGGATACAAATATCTGTGGTGCCCCCCTCAGCTGAGCTGTTGAGTTGAGACAGAAAATAGTGCCTACATGAAACTGCTAACAAGGATCTTACTGAGATCCTGTTTTTTAAGACCTTTGATTTCTACAGAAACATTTCCTGGGGATTTTTTTTAAATACTTTGAGCATCATAAGGCAAATGTGATTTAGTGTTATTATTATATTCCATTTATTATGCAAGAAAAGCATCTCAATATTTCAAAAACTTTGCTTTAAGTAAGGATAAATCCTGGATAAACGTCCAATTCTTACGCCACCTTGTGGATGTCGTCTTATGTTTGTGTCTCAAATTTTGTTTTACTTTAATTTCTCTAAATAAACCTGTTTCTTTGTTTAAAAAAAGTCTGAGTTCAGTTCCTGCTCTCTGAAGAAACCAACCTCGTTTCCACTTAGTGTGGAAAAAAAACACCCAAGTTACTTAGTTGTTCTTTATATGTTCTTTATACACTGTACATAAAAACACAAGGGAATGGATAAAATGTAGTTATCCAAAACCTACAAGATACACACCCTGTACAGTTAAAATATTTTCCAAGCATGATATTATGTTGCACATATACAGCTTTTGAAATGATAACTGTTTGAGGCAGAGCTTGAGAGCGATGGGATTGCCTAATGTTGGTGAATAATGTCCCACTCATTTCTCCTTTGTAAATTTCCTTTAAAAAGGTAAAACAAACCGAAGCCCTGTTAAGAAAATATGGCCTCCACCTTTTCCCACAAAGTAACATGAACAGTGTCCTTCACTGTGAAGTCTGTTTGGGCGTGAGCGGCGTTCATCCTCAGCCTCGCCACCCAATGGTCAATGTAAGGCAGAAAAAGGGAAATGTAAGGCCTCTGGTAATGTGTGTGTTGGTAGCAGAATCAAAGCGATTGTCTGCCCAGAGGTTACAAAACTTCACAGATCACTGCATCGCTTCTCTGGATTTTAATATCCAGGCATTTCAGATCAGGGAGTGTGGATCAGTAGTTGCCGATGTTAGAAGAGTCCATGTTTTCCAGCATTGACTGTTCTTTTTTTTTTAAAGTTACAGTGAATGTACAAAGAGCTATTCTTTAACCAGAGAGTCATGGCTTCAAGCCGAATCTTGTCAAGGTCAAAATGCAGAGGGACAGTAGTACAGCAGGACTCACACTGTCCTTAACCAGGATGACAAAAGAACCCAGTGCTGATTAAGAGGTTACAGGTGCCTTCGAACTAGGATGTCTTATGTCGTCTATTGAAATGTGAAGTGGATGAAATATTAGAAACACATCTCAGCACAATACAATTCAACAGCATCACAAAGTGCAGCCTCTAAAGGACCATTAATTTAAAATAACACCTCTGAAGAAGGCCAACAGAAACTGAACATTACATCCTCAGTAAAAGTGGCGTTTATTGCAGGAGTGCTGCATTAAACCAATTTTTTTTTTTTTTTTGTAGCCAGGCTGACTTTTTATAAATATTGAGTGTGTTTGTCTAGATGCCCACATTCTAAAATGGAAACATCACAACAAAAACAAAGACTGAGCGTGTCTTTCTGCAGGAGAAAACCAACTATGATATTCCAAACCGTTATCAGGTCAGCAGCACTTTGTAAAACTTTGAGCAGTGCCGGGTTAAGGTGAGTTACCCTCTGCAATTTGACGTCTGTACACTATGTGCCTGTTCAACTGATTGTCAATGCACTGTGACGTGTTTCCTCAACAGTCTGTTAGATCTGGTGGTGCTACTTGGTAATATTGCACGTTTCCCCTTACATCTGAGCCCATATTGGTCCACTGCAGTCAGCTTTGTCTGTACATACCTACTAGAGGGACAAATAAATGCCATTTAAACGAATAAATCACAAAATTTTTACCAGCTTTAGAAAAGAAATGGCCAATGGCATTAAAGCGAAATCTTAGCTTTGTGTTCCTACTTTCAACAGCGTATTGTACAGGATTTACAGTTTGCACATTTCTTCTCCTAAAGGCGCAGCAACACAGAAAGAGACCCTAACCTAAGGAGGATTATCTATGAGAACATTCAACACCTCATTTACAGCTCGAAATGGTTTATCTGGTTTATCTCTCTGGATAAACCAGAGAGAAGCCATATCCCGAATTTTCCCAAAACAGTTCATAACAAAACGTACAATATTTGACACAAGTTCTGTTGATACAACTCTGGTGATCTGCAAGATAAAATAATAAAAATACAATACTGTGCCAGGCAAAGACCTCTGAGGTTTGGCTGCTGCAACTGAAGTTTGAAGGAGGAAAAAAAAAAAAAATATCATAGCTAAAGTAATCTTAAAACACATTTTGTTCACAAAAATCCATACATTTTAAAATTTCTATAGTCTTAAATAACAGTAAGTATCATCAGTCAATAAAGTATATCCTGAATGAGGTGGTGTTTACCCCCAGAGTAAAGAAGACACTTGAAACTGGTCTTCAGTGGACCAGATACCAGATCTGCACTGTAATGTAACAATTATGTACAAGCCTTGTTAAGGCATTCAACTACATACTTACACAAACTATTCCATTTTTTTAAAAACTTTTTTACACAGGAGATCCCTCCACGCCTCTGCATTCACACACAGCTTACCCTTCTGTACTGCTTTCTTTGGCACTTTCCCTTATAGTACTACTTTTCCGTATAGCGGAGCTGTACATTACTTTTTTAGGAGGGTACAGCAGCATACAGTGGTATGGAGTGATGTGTAAAATGCAAGAAAACCGAGGAACCGTTTCAGCTGCAGCCACAGTTAAAGGGTAATTACGCAGTTTGCTTTGTGTTGTATTACATGATTCTTCATGTTTAAGGGGTGATTAGAAAACAAACTAAACTGGACCGTAACAATATTAAATCTACACTTTTTGTAAAGCTATGGATCAGTTCTGTTCGGTATTCCTTTAAAAAAAAAAAAAAAATCTAACAAAGATTAATTTTGGCTTCCTGATTGTTTCTGTTTACACTAAATTAGCAACACACTGAGCCCAGCTTCACCTGAATCTCAGCTCCCCTCTGACTGGAACATACCTGATTATCGCATAAAAAGGACGTAGCTTTAAAACTGCTATACACAAAGTCTGTCTCTGTAGTAATTGTTGTGCTTGCATTGGCCACATTAGTTGGTTACAGCGGCTACTGTAACAACTCTGTGTTGTTTGCATGGGGGGTGCTTATATGCGTGTAACTGTCTCCAATGTAAAAGCCTGCTGGAGGAGCAAAATTGACCTTGTATTCAAGACTAATAAATATTTACTAAACAGTACAAACAGCCTGGATCCCTACAATATTAGCTTTATTTGGTTGTGTGCATTTTCCCGTCTTAGGACAATGCTTCTTGAAATGTTGATCTGTTTTATAATGAGTATTGCCACATGCTAAGCCCATAAATATCTGTGTTGAATGTGACTGGCATTAGTTTTTATAAAGAGTGGTTTGTAGCACCTGATTTTTCCTTGTGGTATTTACCTATATGGTGCAAGCCAACTGCTTTTCACTGTTTGCATTTATATTCACGTCATGCGTCTCTTCCTCAGCACTGCATCTGCAAGTCACTCTCTCCAATCTCGCATCGTCTCTCTAGTCTCATTTTGAGCTGAAAACTCCTGGTTCCAGCTTGGTGCTGCTGCTGCGGCCCCAGCAGCTGGCTGTGATGCTCATGCTGCGCTGGGTCCCTCCCTGGCCATGGCTGTGAGTGCGCTCCAGCCGCTCCCGCTCCAGCCGCTCGCTGTCTGATTGGCTCTGTGTGCGCTCTGGCCTGTTATGGATGTTGCCCGTCGGGGAGCTTGGGGCTGGCTGAGAGGAGATAGTGCGTAACAGGTGGTTCCTCTTCCTCAAGAAGTCACTGTTTGCTCCCAAGCCAAAGCTGCCTTTGCGAAGCACCATGCGTGCACTGGTGGACTTGGCTGGCCGAGAGCGATGGTTGTACTCCAGCTGGGACAGATGAGCTGCATATCCCTCTGTGATAAACTGTTGAAGGATCGGAGAATATATTTTAAATGAATTTCATGGTGGTTTGAGCATTTACTTTAGTTGTGGTTTTTTTTAATGTAATAGACTATTAACAAGATCTTATCTCAGGGTGTGCAGAAAGTGATCAAATGATACCTGGCACTGGTGCTGCATCTTCTTAGAAGGTCTACCAACAATGTATATTTGAGAAGGAGGGAGGCCAATGGAGGTATAGACTGAGATGTCTTTGGTTGATCCATAGCCGGCAAAAATCTTCATGTGTGCCTGAAATCGGAGAAATGAAGACGAGAAATGTTAAGTGCTGGTTTCTTCTAAACAAGTGGGTGAATTTTTAAAATAGTAACACAGTGTCCGCATTTTTCGCTTCTGTTTTCTCTCATAAAACACTAACTGTCCCCTCTCCCGCCCCCACTCTTACCTCTGTCAAAGACTTGAGGAAGTTAGCTTTGTGCCTGAGCGGGTCGTGGACCAGGCCGTCACAAAAGGAGACAATGCCATGAGGGAAGTTGTGCTGAGACAACCAGGCCACTACCCGCTGCTTCTGCATGTCTGGCCGTCCGGTCACGTAGATGATCAAGTAGCCTAAATCCTGCCAGTGCCTGAAATAAGAAGAAAAAGCAGAACACACCAAGTCTTAAATATGCAAGCACCTCAACTTCAATCTGGGATAAAGTCTTTGAAGCCAAGAAAACAGGAGAGGAAGTGCAGCTAGATACCTGACAACATCCACAGCTCCGGCTCGCACTTTGGGATCACTGCCCATGATTGAAACGCTGGCAGCAAATGAACCATCAATGCTGAACACTACAAACTCTGTGCCACGTGGAACAACCGTCAGGTAGCTGTCAGCGAACGTGTGGTCACCCCTGGGGAATGAAAAGAACAGTGTAAGAAAATGGAGATAAAAAGTGAGCTAAAAGGCAAATGGAATACAGAAAAAATGCATAAAAAGCTTGAATATTAACATAAAATAACCTTTTGGTACCAGACTAATCTCACCTGACCACCATTTTAACCGGGTAGACTCCGATTCCCAGACGCTTGTCCTCTGGGATGACAAAAGACACGCGGCCACTGCTGTTGGTCACCTCGGTGTTGAAGTACACCCATTCTCCTGATGGTGGCTGGGTCATAATGTGGAGGTCAACCTGCGCAGGAATGAAAAAGAAACAAAAGCATTTCAATACAACCAGAATGTCAGTCACATGGTAGCTCATGTGACCAGATCATGGTCCACCACAATTCACAGATTATGCTGAGAAGTACAGAAATAAATTATAAATCAATGGTTGGCTGTATCGCAAAAGGGTCATTCCATCTCGAAACATCAAATTTTTCCAATATTTTCTGCTCAACCACCTCAGATTTGCCTGAAAATTTTATGGCTTGAAATTTGGACATGTATAATGATTGCTGTGAAATGGTATAGAATTATCAGACTCCTCCAGGGAAATGTGCACGCATACAAAGTGGGTCTTGAAAATGAAAAATATTTAGCACATATTTAACAAAATGATTTTCTCACTTTTAGAGTATCATCTGGAAACTCCAGAGTTTTGTTCTATTTGGATACAACTACTGATATTTTTGTTTTTGTGGTACAACTTATCATATTTCCTCAATCCAGTATGAAATTTTAATGAAAATAAAATTTTCTTCATTTTTGTGGCTAAGAATTTCATGTTAAAATTATACATACCTAAAGTTTGGAGTATAAAATCTTTGGGAAAATCTGAGATGGTCGAGTAGAAGGCCCACGATGAAGATGAAATAACCCACAAACTAATGAGAATTAAAATCCACTGAGTAGTCAAGGAGGTTTGAAAACAGTCATATCCAGGACAAATTAATCTCGTTTTACTAAAATCTGACCAAGACTCTCGGAGGAGTAACAATTCTTGTGAACTGTGGAGGAATAGGCAGACGCCTCACCATCACATAAGCTCATGGGTCCTTCGGCCGAATGAGCTAAAAATGAGCTCAAACGCAAAATTCCCAGGCGTCCCTAACACCAGGCTGTGTGCTGCGCTGCTAAAGACAAAAGTGTGTTCACCTTCTCCCCGGCCAAAGTGACCATGTCCAGAGGCCCGTACATGAAGCGACCTGTCAAGACCTGCTGGCTGTCCTCGGTGAAGACGGCGTCGTTCACTCGGTGGTTGGCAGTCACATTCTGTCAGAGTAAAAGAAGGGAAACATGCTGACGTGTTGCTTTCTGTTTATTTGAACAAAAATACTTATGCTAACAACTCTCTTCATGTTTGGTTTAGTTAAACCTTTTTTTTTTTTATTGGTTGGAATTTAATTATTGTTAATCTCTGGCTCTTTTCCACAGTTTGTCTTTTATCCTGTCTTCCTTCCCCTTACCCCCAACAGATGGCTGTCCCTGCCTGAGCCTGGTTCTGCCAGAGGTTTCTTCCTGTTAACGGGGAGTCTTTCCTTCCCATTAACAGGAAGTCTGACCTTACAATATAAAGCGCCTTGAGGCAACTGTTGTTGTGATTTTGGCGCTATATAAATAAATTCCATTTTATTTATTTATAAATTTATATTTATTAACATGTCCAAAAAATATATTGTTCATTTTGAGAAAAAGTCTAAATGCAGAGATTAAAGTTTCCCTTGTTTTTCCTTGTACGATTTCACAAATTCATCTACACAAGGCTACAAGGGTGTAGCAGCCGTGGCAGTTTGAAACGACAACTTTAATCTCCACAATAAGACTTTATTCTCAAAATAGTATTTCGAGTTTAATCTCGAAATTTCGACTTTATTCTCAAAATGAACCATAATATTTTTTCTTAATGTGGCCCTAATACTCCTTCGTAGTGATTAGATGGCGGGTATCCTAGTGTAGCAGACTTTAAAGCTCTCTGAAACCGGCTTTATTTCCGGATCTGATGCCCACCCTGATCTTCACATGAGTCCTCTTGCGGAGCCACTTTTCCCGAGGTTTAGAGGGGGTGAATTCAGACACTTCCTTCCCATCGAGCTCCAGAATGCTTGAGTTTTCGTGCCTCATGACCTGAACGGGGACATTTCAATG
This sequence comes from Heterochromis multidens, assembly GCA_015108495.1. Taxonomy (NCBI): domain Eukaryota; kingdom Metazoa; phylum Chordata; class Actinopteri; order Cichliformes; family Cichlidae; genus Heterochromis; species Heterochromis multidens. The sequence goes on from VUQS01077159.1 coordinate 11,432, forward strand.
ATTCATATTGAGTATGTCTGAATAAGTCCTAACACTTTCCGGCCATATTTAATGTTTACTCACCTGCCTCAGGAGAAAAGACACAACATCAGTAGACTCCCAGTATGATGCGTGGAACAGGTGCGGTAAAGCCACTGTGGGGAAAGCCGTTAGGGCATCGGGGCAGTACAGGGCAAAGTCCAGCCGCTTTGTGCCCCACCAGCGTGCTGCAACTACAATGGGAACGGAGTTAATAGGGTACAGAGACGTAAGATGAAACTGTAAGAGCCACTGTGAGGTGATGCCACAGAAAGGTGCCCCTGATCTTATAGCAAAAAGTTGATTTCAATCTTCAGCCACATTCATCACCAATCCCAGCAGTTCTTCAGCTACAGGAGGGAAAGGAAGGAGTTTACAATAGTTATCAGGAAAACCAAGTGCCAAGAACAAGAACTGATGGTTAGAGCTGATTACATGAGCAGCTGAAGATGGTTATTTGTGTTAGTCAGCGCATGAAAAAAGATGAATGATTTAAAAAGCCCAAGCAACATCTAGATTCATGGATTACCCCTCATCAGTGCAAGTGAATGCACCTGAATCCTTGTGAATTAAATTTTGTAATAATTAAATGAAGGGGAGGCAAAGAGGCTTTTTGGAAGAGCGGCACTGAGTCTCTTAACCGTGGCACAGTACAGAACAGCACACATAAAAGACCCATAGCCTCACGCTTCAATAGCCCCCTCCCTTATAAAAAAATACCTTGGTCCACTTCAGCCTGGGAGTCCAGTGAGACCAGATAAGATATAGCAAAATCCAGCCCTGCCTGGTAGTTGTCGTACTGGCCAGTGGGACTTAGACCTTCACTAGAGTCTGTCTCATCATCCAGCTCTGCTGCTACATATGCATAAGAGGATCCTGCAGCCTGGCCAGCCTCTGTTTTCTTATGGGACTTGGGAGGATTTTTCAGGAAGAATTTGTTGGGTGATGATAGGGCGAGTTGGGACAAAAGACTGAATTTTTTGGATTGGTTAACCTGGTTTGATTCAGCTATGGAAAAAAAAAAAAACAAAGAGAAAGAAACAACATGATAAAATGGATATAAATTCACATGAGACAGTTTATGACAGCTTGAATAGTCTGAGGTTAGAATGCATCCCTAAGCTGCTTTAAAAAGAGTATAAGCTGAAACATAAATGTTAGGAAAAGTTCAGGTAACAGTGCAGAGTGATGCTGTTGAAGATCTTCTCATGTTCTGGAGTTGCAGAAGAGAAACATGTCGTAATCAATTTAAGCACATTTCCAGGGTTGTACTGTGGGTGGCCAAACAGCAGTGTTCAGAACAGTAACGTGAGGCACAAATAAATGTTCTGGTAACAGAAGTGAAAGGGTGAGGAGGGATTCAAAGGACATTCAAACAAAGAGGAAACGGTACTGGTTATCTCAGCAAACACTGCAATAGGGAGTCGACAATGCAGGAATGGCTGAGGGGGGCAGGTGTCTACATGCATCGCCACATTAAATAAATGCAGCACTCGTTTATTGCATTTACATTTAGACAGTGAGTAAGAGAAAGACAGACAGTGGAAAGTGGCTCTAAGCTGGTTTCTTCTCCAGGACTCTGATCTTGTCTTAGTTTTAACAGACGGATAAATCACCTTTCACGAGTCTCACTACAATCCAAAATCTGGCAAAGCAGAAAAGAGCAAAAGGAGCGGGACACTTATGTGGCTGACTAGACTGCTTCTGCTGGATAGCAGGGTGTGTGTAGAGTCAGAGTAAGAGTAAATGATGTTGGAGGGTTGGAAAGAGAAACTAGGACAGAAAAGTAGAGAAAAGTTGGGCTGAATGTGAGAAAAAGTGGGAGAATAACTAGAAAAGTGTTTGTGTGAGTGGAAGGAAGAGAGAAAGAGAGACTGTTTGGTATTGAGAGCACTTACTGTTGGCTATGTTGGTGGCAGTGTAACTGTCTGCCATTCCTGAGACCTGGCTGGCAATGCTGACCTCACTGGCCCTCCGCTGGCCCCGGGAGAGGGGGCCCGTTACGGGGGATGAGGGGTACGAACTGTCCATGAAGACACCACCATGAGACTGAACAACATCCGCTATTGAGCCCAAACAAGGAGATCCCATTAGACAGAGACACAGGTAAGGGGAACTCACGGTGATTGGGGGGGGGGATGTGGGTTAGAGCAGCAGGAGAGAAATGTGACAGCAGGCAGCAAGGCCCAGGTCACATTTCTTCACCGACCAACATATGACTGGTAAATGAATACATTAAACATTTAGTGAATGTAAAATCACAAATATCCACGCGTTCCAGAGGAATACCCATGTATTAGTATGTCTGATGGAGGTGATTTTTTAATTAAGAGCCTATTCTAAAGTCTTGAAAATGAAACAATGTCAGAGATTTGGTAAAATCACATGACCTCTGACTATTTTCACAAGAAGAAACACAGGCTACGGTATATTTAAGATGTATACACAGAGCTCCATGTCCACTGCACAAACACATCACAAGCAGCACATCAAAACCTTTTTTGAAATTCAGACGACATTAAAAAAAATAAATAAATACCCTCTGTCACCACCAATAAGCTGATATTATGGAAATGATGCAAATACACTGAAAAACCGGCCTTAAAACCACAGCACACAAACACAAACGCTTGCATCCTCCAAACTCTGTCATGAAAATGCGATGGCACAAAGAGTTTGCAGAGTATTTCCATGGCTTGATGTTCCAATTTGTTTGTTTTTTTTTTGTTTTTTTTTTAAACTGTAAACCAGAAGACAAGGTGCTACAAGAAAAAATATATATGCAGTTTGTAAACTTTTAAACTTGTCAGTGTTTGGAGAAACTGAAATTACAACATGGACATACTCAAAGAGAGCACGGGGTGGACTGAAATCTGAGCATCTCGAAATAATGGCAAGAAGGACTAACACAGGGACGACAAAAACACAGTGAATGAGGGTCGGGAACAGAAATAGGTGAATGGGAGAGGCTACACACACTCCATAGTGGCGGGTGTGGCTTTGAGGGAGCCCTCCTGCCAGTTTAGCACAGGTACAGGGATGCAGGTCTCACTGATGGTCTCCTGACAGCGAAGGGACAGGGGAGGCCCGCTGTCAAGCAGCAGCTGAGCGTTGCTCTGGACTGTCTCCACTACAGAGGGGTGGGTGGAGGGGCAAGAGGGGTAGAAGTCGGGGGAGGTTTTAGAGGTAGAGAGCAAGGTACACGGATATGGAGACAGGAGGCCAAGAGAGGAAGAAGGAAAGAAGACAAGGAAGACAAAAACATATGAAGCAAGAACAAGTGAACAAGAGACAAGAGTCAAGCCCTTAGTGGAGCTCACTTCTTTTGGACCACAGCTGCTCCTCAGTCACACAATAAGCTGACATATCACCCTATTCTAAGATTAGAAATAGCCTGCAATATGCTAGTTATGAAATCATTTGAACTCTCTTGCTTTAACAGTGATCTTGAAATTGTCTTTGAAACTTTATCGCTATTAAAAATGTTAGAAGGCCTGAAGATAGTCAGTGATAGCTCATCTGATGGAGGCTATTACTAATCAGGGAACACAAAAACTCTGCCCTGAAGTAATTAAGAAACATCTTAATCTTATTAAACATCTTATTAACCCTGATGTCCATCCTTAATAAGCCTCAGTTCCTGACTCAATAATGTCAGGTATATCTTTTAAACTGGAAAAATCCTCCTCATTAATGATCTTATTAAATTCTGTTTCCTTTTTCTTTGAGAACAATAGAGGTATAATTGTATAAACAGGGTAGGCATCCTCAATTATAAGGATCAGTCCAAACAGAAACCACCAGCAGGACTGTGACAACACCGAGATGAATAAACTGCTTCACAAAAGATGCTGAAGCACAAACAGTAGAAAAATGTTTAATTTTTCTTTCAGACAGTGTTTACTTTGTGAGTGAAATTAACACGTGCTGCTAAGGCATCTTTAAGCCATCTATGGCGTGCATCCATGGGAAAAAGGACTGTGGGTTAAAATCAGCATCTGAAGCCTCAGGTGATGAAATCTTAAATGGTCGTGTTTTTTTTTTAAAGGGAATTTTTCATTTGTGTGTGTGTGTGTGTGTGCATCCAAGACATACATACAAGAACTGAAAACTGTACATTAATGTGGCTTTTATATATCATCGGTAAAAAGCGCTCACCCAGTAGGGCAGAGTTTCCATCTCCCAGGGGAAAGCGTTGGTAACGGGGCACGTTGAAGGGCGGGAGGAGGTGAAATTTCCTCTCCAGTAGAGGCTCAAGGCGGGAGGCTGAGGGATCAGCTGGGTGGAACAAGTTATAGACCTGCTGACAGGCAGGTCGCAGCTGGGCCACTAGGGGGAGAAATGAAACGAGGGACATAAGAAAGGAGAAGGGAAGAACTTAAAACATGTAAAAGTTGTGCAACAATTCTTCTTCTCTCAAAAACAAAAGTCTACAACTATTTTAGAATAGAATAACATCAACCAGATATAATTATTTGAAATATTTTCATAATAGCCTGGCCTACAGGTGTCTACAGTAATAAGCAAATTTCCACCTGAGGCAAAGATTTCATTTTTATTCTTACTTTTTTTTTTTTTTTTTTTTACAAT
>VUQS01077160.1:0-14344 GCA_015108495.1 Heterochromis multidens
GCCTTCAGCTTTCAGGCCCCTCTTCTGTGGAACCAGCTCCCAGTTTGGATTCGGGAGACAGACACCCTCTCTACTTTTAAGATTAGGCTTAAAACTTTCCTTTTTGATAAAGCTTATAGTTAGGGCTGGATCAGGTGACCCTGAATCCTCCCTTAGTTACGCTGCAATAGGCCTAGGCTGCTGGGGGTTTCCCGTGATGCACTGGCTGCCCCTCCCTGAGCCTGGTTCTGCCGGAGGTTTCTTCCTGTTAAAAGAGAGTTTTTCCTTCCCACTGTCGCCATGTGCTTGCTCATAGGGGATCGTTTGATTGTTGGTGTTTTCTGTATTATTGTAGGGTCTTTACCTTACAATATAAAGCACCTTGAGGCGACTGTTGTTGTGATTTGGTGCTATATAAATAAAACTGAATTGAACTGAATGAATAAAGAAATCTGAACGCTAACTGAACTTCAGGTATTCTGGGTCTTGTTGGGCTGATCTTCAGGAGGAACATGTGACTGAGGCTGACTCACCCTGTGGAAGCAGTCGACCTCTTTCAGTCTCTGCTGAACCAGTGTGACCAGCAGCTCCTCTGAAAGCTCCTAAACACACAGAACAACGGGTCACATGACCTCTCAGGTAGACATGAGCATCAGGTGACTTCAGAGAGTGAACATACATAGAAATAAAGGTATAGAGGTAGGCCGCTGAGGGATCATGGTGGTTTGGTTTCTTGGGGTGGGTTGGGGATGTATTATAGTTTCAATAACAAAACCCTTTGTAATTGTTGAGAGTGAAGATATCCAGCCAACCTTCATGAAGCTGAAAGTCCTGCTTCATCATTTTCTGCTACCAAGATTATACTTCATCACTGCTCTTCAGAGTCTGAGAGCAGGAGCAGCACAAACTGACCGAAAACACCATCAGAGCAACAAGCAGTGAAAGGTAAAATATGACTATAATAGAAAATCCCTCTGACCACAGAAGGAATCATATTATCAGAAACAGATCAAACATCAGGGTACCAAAGCTGGTTTCGGTTGATGTCCACCCCCTTTATATAAATAAACTTTGAATGGCTTCATTAAATATACTGAAGTCACTGTGAAATAAAAAAATCAGCTGCTTTGACTGTTTGATTTCAGATAGAATAACCCTCGAGTGTCTGCGGCAGCCTCATAATAAATCTGGTAACAGGAAGCATCAGGACACATCAGGTGTACCTGCTCATTGTGGACGCTCAGCTCTGATTGGTACTGCAGTAAACTGTCTTTGGTCACATGAACAGCTCTCAGCTCTTCGCTCAGCTTTCTCGCCTAAAAACAAACCACAGAAGAACAATGAACGTAAACAAGCGAATGGAAGTCAGCTGAAAGTTTCCCACACTCATTTGAACTCACCACGGTGTGTTTGCCGACAGCGGGCGGTCCGAGCACCATCACCCTGGGGACTGACACAGACCAGACATCAGAAAAGCAGCTGAGAGCACAAAGCTCACAAACGCTGTTTGTCACATGACCTGCAGTCTGACTGCTTTCTGCTGTGGACGTTAGCCAAAGTTCACCTCTGACAGGAAAAACTAAATGTCACACTGTCCTTAAACACAACACACTGCATTATGTTCTCATGGAGATGCAGCTTTTAGCTCTTTCCCCCATAAAGACGACATTTGACAAGCTCCCTGTACCCTCAGTATATGTCAATAAAGACGTGGTTTGACGACCATTAGAATAATTACATCAATATTTCATAAAGATTCTGCCCATTTCAAGCTCCATATTTTTATTTCATATTGTCCATAACACCAAAAAAAGATCAGGGGTCAATACCTCTGAGACAGGAAGCTACAAAAGGAGACCTAAATTCAACCAAATAAATCCTGCATCTGTTTGAACTTTGGACTCCACCACAGCAGCTTTGCATGATTCACAGTTCATAATAATCCTTCTTTATCTCACACTGGACCCTCACTTCATCCTGTCTGAAACAAGCTGTTTTAGCTCCTCCCCCTTAAAGGAACTTTCTTCTAATTGGCTGCCCCTCACAAACGCCAAGTAGGTGGGGCTTCTTTGACATCATACAGTGCCAAGAGTATAAAAAACTGTGATAAACTGAGTGTTTAGTGCAGTCTGCAGGAATTACTGTCCACACACAGAGCTCACTATTAGAAACTGGAGCAGGAGATACATGACAGGAACTCAGGAGAAGAAGAAAAGGTCCATTTTAAAGAACCTTATGAGTTTTAATGACAGAGTTTTCAGGCTGTGCGCACTGAAGAGGAATTAATGATTTTGTCCCTTTAATGGTTTATGTTCAGTCTGCAGTGAGCAGTAGAGTCCTCACAGCTGGAGTCTGAAGCTGAAGGTTTATCATCGCCTCTGGAACTGAAACACGATGTCTTCATTGTCCTCTGCTCTGAAGATCAGACAGACATCATGTTTCTGGAGTCAGAGCGCCATCTGGTGGCAGCAGCCTGTTGCTGCTCAGCTGTTTAAGAAAGTGTTTAAAGTCAGCTTCAGTTCTCCTCCGGCTTCATTTTCGGCGTTCTTTATTTGATCTGAATCAGGTGCAGTTTGGAGACTTTTTTCTTCTCGCCCTTCTTTTCTTTGAGTTCAGTCCATCATGATTTTCTCCTTTTGAAAAACATTTCTGTTATTGTCATTGTTAGAAAAATGTTGGTTTTTTTTACATGTATGGGGTTTTTATATTTTTAGCTCATACACAGTTTAGACTGACAACCATGACTGATTATATACATGTTAGAAATTATTATCATCTTATATTTTAGTTAATCTTATACTTATTTTACTTTTCTGTATTTATTGAGATTTTTACCACATTAAGTTTCTGCTTATTTACGCTGTCTGTGATATAATTTGTGTGTTTGACTTCATTTTTACTGCTCTAACACAGGAATTTCCTAACTTTGGAATAAAAAAACAATATCAATTCTTATCAGTCTGGTCAGAGAATAAACCTAAAATCTAATTGTAGGGTCTTTACCTTACAATGTAAAGCTATATCAGATTGAATTGGATTAATGTTATAGCACACTGTGTGTTTCCTGTGCTGAACGGCTGCCTGAAATCCTTCCTAACTGAACGAAGGTTCAGAACTGACACTAAACATTTCTCACATGCATTCGAACCCTTACAGGTGTGTGAGCGTTACGTTCAAGGAAGCCAAAGAACAAACGTCCCGTTTGTGTTCCTGTGAAAAAAAACGTGTGTGGATGAATTTACTGCTGCAGATGTTTGAGGCAGCGCTCATTTTAAATGCTTTATATTCTGCTGGCAGTTTAATCCACAGTCCATACAACAATAATTCAGCTTTTCCTGGTATGAAGACAAAGGAACAAACTCCAACAGAATCTCACCTGTCAGGTGGTTTTAAAGGGTTAATTTGATTGACTGACAAATAAAAACCAGGAAACATAAAAGTTTTCACGAAGCGGTTTCATGAATACAACAGCGTCCTTACTGTCATCGCTGCTCCTCTGCAGCAGGCCGATGAGGTAGGAGATCGGATCGTCAGGCTGATCGATCACCAGGCTGCACACCATGCTCTGAAACACACACACACACACACACACACACACAGTGAGTGTAAACCAGCTTCACACATGTGAGACCTGCAGGCTGCTCCTTCACCTGCATCAGCTGGGAGACGTTGTGTTTGTCGGCGTAGACGAACATCTGAGGAGGAATTCTCAGAGGCTTCACCGTCTCATCCATCAGGAGGTCCCTGAAAGCACCACCACGTCCACCACACACAGATCAAACTGATTATTCTGTCCCAAGTACCCTGAACGTAGCACAGTGACCACCTCCAAACATCTTCCCAAAAACATGGTTAGAAAAATCTGTAAAAAATCTGTAACCAAAAAATCTAAAAAAATCTCCAACACTGTTTTAAATGTATGAAAAATCTACAAGTCTACAAACATCTTTCAGAAAAAATTAATTAAATAAAAAATCTAAAAGTAATTTTGATGCTTTAAAAATGATTTAACAACAAAGAGAGAGAGATCCAAACACTGAAGGAAAAATGTGTGAAAAATAACGGTCACATTTCAAAAATGACTCACATTAAACTTCAGATTTACATGTTTGAAAAAAGCACCTGAGCAGCATCAGAAAACACAGGTGACTGTTCACGGTTAGAGCTTCACGAGCTCCACTTCCGGTCCTCCTGTGGCGTCTCACCTGTCCAAACACCTCTCACCGGGAAACGGAAACAAACGTCTCGTGTTCAAACGTATCCGGTAAAATCGGCTGTGAGACGAACTTCGGCACAAAAACGACGTTAAAAAGAAAAACACGACAAACCCAAAAACCCTCCGACGGTCGCTATGAAGCGTTGTTAGGTTGCTAGGGAAGGACGTCATCAGTGCGCGTGCAGAGTTCAGGAGGAGACTTACCAACGTGTTTGAGCTTTAACGGGTTAAAAACGACAAAAATCAATAATTATCTAATAATCTGAAGCAGGAACCAATTAATCAAAGCGATCAGATCCTGACAGACTTCAGAAAATGCTTCTTTCCGCATGTTTGGCACATTTTTACACCTGAGTCAACGTGTTAATCAGAACGTGAAGAAAAGTGGCGCATTTAAATATCCCAGTATCAACAATCACAGAATAAATCTAAAGAAAATACTAAATTACCTGAAAAAACCTCAAAATATCCATGAGAAATAAATGTAAAAAAAAATCTGAAAAAATCTGGAAACCATGACTGCTTCAAAAATAACTAGACTTAGAAAAAATTTTAAATGTCAGCACATATTTCATGATTGTCTGAAAATGTGTCCGAAAATAATGTTGGACAAAGTCTCAATTGTTTCCTTAAAATATTTAAAATGTGTGCAAAATAATAAAAAGATGTCTTTTTTTTAAAAACAAAAAAGAAATATGAAGCTGTGTTATGGACAGATTACAGACATGATCGCAGCTTTGATGACTTTAATAAACAAGCCGCACACAGAACTTTACATTCTTTATTTCCAGTGTTCACAGCACTGAGAAGAGCAAGTCTTTGTTCTTTCATCAGTAATCGATTAGCTGACTCATCGATTAAGTCACACATTTGATGGATTTCAGGTTCTTAACACATTTGCTCAATGATAACAATAAATCCATAATGAAAACAATCATCAGTCGCAGCCATTTAAATTTGGCATGAAGCACTTTTTGGCTTAAAGAAGAAAATCAGCTGTTCACACAAACTGTAGATAAAAGATGGACAAAGGCACATCACCCACTCTGAAGCTTCAGCGTTAGCATTTTAGCTGCTGCCGTGTTGGTTTTGTTTCCAGAGGTCATGTTTGGACAAGCGGGTGGAGAAGAAAGATAAAATCCTGGAATTTCATTCTCTGACACAGGCGGCTGTAGCTGCTAGCTGCCTGCTAGGCTTCACCTCAGCTAACTGGAGTCCCTGAACTGGACCTCTGGACCGTGTTTGTGCTGTTGGAGCCTTTTGGAGCATTTTTAATTATCTGACCAATAATATGGCTGCTGTGAGGTTCATGGTACTAACAGACCGAACAAGAAGGCTGAGCTCCAGTTAAATTCTGGGATTTTTTTTGGATGTTATTGATTTAGAGACTTTTTTTCCCCAAAAATATAAATAAAAAAACTTTTCAATAACGTTTATTGATTGCTGATGAATCAGATGAAGGCTGATCTAGGATCAGGTAAGGAACCCTGTTTAATGCTTTATCGTTATTATCTTTATTGCTGATTATCAGAGTGAGGGCAGAGCCCCGAGGACCCCACTCGTTGGGTTTCAGGTGAGTGAAGACAGCTGAACAAACTTGTTGGTGCTGGGTGATCTCCACCCACCTCCTCCGCCCCCTCCCTCAAATGTCGGGCAGCGTCTCGTCATAGTCCATGATGCTCAGTTCGTGTCTCCTCTGCTGGACGGCGAGCGTCAGGTCTGCGGCTCGGCTTGGTGGCTCTGTCTGAGGACTTCCTGCAAGGATTGTGGCCTCCTCCACCTCCTGACCCAGTGGAGGGCTCTCTGAGTGGATCTTCACCTCCTCCTCCTCCTCCTCCTCCTGCTGCTCTTCCTGGCTCTGATCGGCAGGTCCGAACAGCTGACGTGCTCGCTGCTCCAGGAAGGAGCCAAAGGCCAGTGGGGAGTCGATGGGGGAGAGCGAGACAGGGGAGGTGGAGAGGACCTCCATTGCTCCATTCATGATCCCAACAGCAGAAGAAGATGGGGGGCGAGACTTGGGGCCGCCCTCAGTGTCAGGTAAGGCGCCGGCATCTGATCTGGAGGAGAGAGAGACAACATGAAAAGGCTCGGTGTGTTTCTATGCAGATGACATCATTATTTATTTCTCCTCCTCTTTAATTAACACTTTGATTCTCGTTTTACTCGTTTAACAAGGAGAAAATTAAAAATGCTCTTCTCAAACAGCTAAAGGTTTTTTGTTTTGTTTTTTAAAAAAACTCATGTAATGTAGTGACTCAGCTTGGTCCAAATACTCATATTAATACTGAAAGTTCCAGTGAAACACTTATTCATGCACAACACATGTAAAATAAAAGCATAGAGGAGTCTCTGGTTTTAGGTTTTGGTGAAATCTGTCTGACGAGGCTTTGTTGTGCGTTTTGACACATTGGGATCAATAACGGTAGAGAACAGTTTATACAGTTGGGATGAACTGCCTCCACAAAGTGTTGTTCCTATTGTCATATTTACTCCGAGCTCCTTATATCTGCCCCTGACAGTTCACCTCCAAATCAGAATCGTTAGAGTCCAACTAACAATGGAGCTAATGAACACATTAATTATGATGAGAAAATTCTCCATGGAAACCAAGTAAAACTCAACTGAACTGAAAGAAAAACTCAGAAACAAATAAAAGTAGAAACTGACTAGAAAAAACTAAGATAACTGCCTAGCACAGTGTTTTATGAACCTACTCCAACTTTTTTTAAAACAAGGATCCTGAGTGAAATATCTGGTTTTAACATTAGAAGCACTGATCTGACTCCAAGATTCACCAGCAGAGCAGCTGTGGACAAACCTGCTGCCTCCAGGGGTTTTCGCATGATGTTTGTGGTCTAATTACCCACAAACCATCTCTGTGCGGACCAACAGCTGCTCGCCACGAACAGATCCGTACAAGTATAGCACAAAGATCTGACAGAGTGACATACAGGGTGACCAGGAAGGAGAGGAAGAAAAATACTTCACTGTGTTCATTAACAGGCAAAAAGGCGGATACGTTTCAGCAAAAAGCCGTCAGCATCATTTAAGATGAACAACAGTCACAATATGTAAAAAATAAAATAAAAATACTGATGGCCACCAGTGCTACCCCTCAGCCTCCTAGTAGACACACCTATGGTATGAATTTGAAAATCCTACGTCACCTCGTTATTGCGTTACCGTGTTCACAAAGTTGGGAGTCCACGCCGCCCGCCCGGCAGGGTGACGACAATATCCCATCAGCCTTTTACGGAGGTGTTAAAAAACTGCGATATAATTAAATCCCAAATATGAAAAACAACAGTTCTTCATTCACGCCTGCAGGGCTCTCTGAGCGTGGAGCATCAATCTTTCTCCATCACCGTCTCTTTCTGGGCGAGGTGTCATTTCTGTAGGATGGAGCTTAAAGGACGCCGCGATGGCCGGCTGCAGTGATGTGTCTCCACCGAGGAGCTTTCATCTGTTTCTTACGTCACTTTTGTGTTCAATGATCCTGATTTTTAGTTCTTTTAGACTGACCTACGTATGCTAACCCACAGGGGCGTTTCAACGAGTAAACCACAAATTTGATTCTACAAGAAATCCTGATTTTGATTTCAAGCTTCCTGCCAAAACAAAGCACCACAGGACACAGTCTGGACATTTTACTGCCTGGTAAAAGAAAGGCACAGAAGGCTGAGGAGGTTCACAGAGATCATCTCTCAGCTTTTTAACACCTTTAAATCCCTCTCTGCTGGAGGGTCAGAGGTCAGTAAGTTAGTCCTGTCCGTGTTTTGAACTGTGTGTTACAGCTATAACCCCTGTCTGTCAGTCTATCAGTGACAGGTATCTCGGGCTTGTTCCTTAAAAAACTCATCATCACTGAATCAGCTGACTGCATGAAGACCCTTTACACTGATGGCAGCTTGAACACGCCCGTCTTTCTGTCCTTCAATAAATAAATTAAGTATTTTCTTCCTTTTTGCATCAAACTGGCTGAAACCAAACTCAATCTAACAGCCACGTTCCTGAGATCCTGTCGGTCTCTGGAGGGTCCGACCTTCCTGAAGGAGATACTCACATTATTGATACCTGTAATCTGACAGATGAGTGGCTGACTGAATCATTTGAATGTGTCTGTTTTTCTGTTTGATTAAATAATTTCAGATGTTTCCTCAGACGATGGTCTGGTTTACCTGCTGACGTCCTGTGGCTCGCTGTATGGGAGGCCCCCGCCTCCTGGGTGGGTTTCCAGGTGGATCCGACTGTACAGGTAAAGCATCTCGGTCTGCAGTGCCTGAGTAACTCTCCTCAGAGCAGCACAGCGGCTCTCTGACGCCAACAGCTCCACCCTGAAACCAACAGACGCAGTCTAAGCACCGTACTCCGACACTTCCTGTGTGGAAGGTTTTAACAGGTCAAAGGTGAAGCTGGACTCTGACCTGTTCTGGTTCTTGGTGTCCTCCAGGAGTTTCTTCTGGATCAGGATCAGCTGATCTTTTTTGGCCAGCTGGCTCTCCAGCTCTGTGATCCTGTGATTGGCCGCTTCCAGCTTCTGTCTCTGCTGGACATCGCTGTCCCTCAGTCTCAGGTACTCCTTACCCACACTGCACTGCAGCATGAACTCCTCCTAACACACAGCAGAGGAAGTTTCGAAAAGCAGAAGCTCTTTTCATTTAAACTGAGGCCATGTGTTGCAGTGTATGACACCAAAATGACAGCAGAGGGCGGTGTGTACAGGTGAAGCACTGAGCTCAGCGAGCTGTGAGAAACAATGTGAAACTGTAACTGGGAGTGACCTGACTCCAGTTCTGCTGATGAAGGTGAGCCACGAACTGTTTGTGCTGCTGGTGCCAAAATGTGACATCACAATTGTGTGACATCACAGTGGCTACATCCATCTTCTATATACAGTCAGTGGAAGTGACAGGTAGCTGCGTAAAGGCCCTTTCACGCTGCACTGACCACTCGGTTGAGCGAATGGCTCATATTTTTTGTGTTGAGCTGGCCGCTGTGCTCGGCCTGTACTGTGTCAGCGGCCGTTCTCGTGGTCGTAACGTGCAGCTTCGGGGTGATGTTCCCCTGGTACGACTCCATGGACCAAATCCAAATCAACTTTATTAGAAACAGCATGTTTCTGTTAATATTAGATTCAAAATTTGTGATCCTGTTCTCTCTCATTTTCCCAATATGAATGTTTGAAATATTCATATTTATGTACAGCAGCCAAAGATTCACTGGTTTCCTGCCGTCTGAGACGGTTTGATGAATAGAGATGGAAAAACCCAAACAGCATCATGGACCGTATCCGCTGGTTAAAGGCATGAAAAAATGGCTGCCCGAGCCTCCTCTCACAGGGAGACTTCCTGTGGGGCGGAGGGTCCTGGTTCTGATGGGGTCTGTGTGTGTTTGTGTGAAGCTGAATGAAGCTGGTGTGTGGGCCTTACGGTGCAGCGCTGCGTCTCTCCTCCCTCCATCTGCTCCCTCAGAGCTCTGTTGGTCTCTCCGAGCAGGACCAGCTGCTGGTTCAGCAGGAACATCTGCTGCTGCAGCTGCTCGCTGCTGCACAGCTGGAAACACACAGAGGCACACAAACATCTGTACAGCAGGAACCTGGGTTAGAGGAGCTGCTTCAGGACTTCAGGTATTTTTACTCTGTGGTTTTTATGAATTAAACTTCATGACAAACACATCTGGACCTCTGCTACTCACTGTATGTGACCAATAGATTAATTAAGTTTTTAATTCAACAAAATAACGTGCTGCACACCTTTGGGATGGCAAACTTCTTACCAAATGAAAAAACTAAATGAGACACGTCTTCATGTCTGTTGACTTTGATTTTACTGATTTCTGTGTTCTCGGCCCATCCTCCTCCATTATTCAGACAGAAAAAACAAGACTGGTCGTTTTGTTTTTCGATGTAGTTTTACTCGTTTTTGGATTTTGAGAACAAAAAAAGGAGAACTGTCTCTGTCTGCAGTTTTTCTGCTTTTAGTTTCAATTGAAAACAGGCTGAACAGACTTGTCAGGGCGCTTTTATGTTCGCCACATTAGTCGCTTCACGTGCCGCCACAACATCATCACACAGAGACATCCATTTATACCCGCCGCAATGGCGCTTCTGGCCATTTGCAATCTTCTCCTGAACGATAGGTGTTGCCACTCAGATGGTACTGCCACATCAGCGCTGATACAGGAAGAGAAGAAGTCAAAACCAGAAGCAAAAACTTTGTGTTCTTTCCACAAAGTCTCATGTTTTCACGGTTGCAGCATCTCCCTGTCTGTCTGCCTGTGTGCATATCTGTCTGTCCGTATATATGTCTGTCTGTGTGTATATATGTCTGTCTGTGTGCATATCTGTCTGTCTGTGTGCATATCTGTCTGTCTGTGTGTATCTGTCTGTCCGTATATCTGTCTGCCTGTGTGTATATCTGTCTGTCTATATATCTGTCTGCCTGTGTGTATATCTGTCTGCCTGTCTGTATATCTGTCTCTCTGCCTGCCTGTCTCTGAGCTTCTGTTCTGAAATAACATTAAAATGGTGGTAATGGTCGTACACTCGTGTCTTCAATCCAGCTGCAGCGGTTGTGGTGCAATGTGCCAGGTTACAAAAATCGAGAGGTGCACGAATGGCCACAGGATGTGATGTCAAATTTGGCGAGCGACACCCGCGACAGGGGGCGCACGACGAGCATTAAAGCACCATTAAGCAAAGTCTGATCTATGAATGTATTACAGGAAGTCAAAATCTTTTTATTATTATTATTATTATTCAATTCTCAAACTGCGTTAAATAAACTGTGTTTTATGAAAAATGACATAAAATCTCCAAAAATAAAACTGAATAAACTGCAGATCAGTAACAGTTTACCTTCATGAACACTAATACATATCGATTCTGTCGGCCAATCAGGAGTCTCCTCACCTTTAGTGACAGCTGACTCAGCTGGTGTTCAGCATTATACGCCTTGTAATTGGCTTTCTGAAGCTCCGCCTCCAGATTCCTCAGCCTGCTCTGATACTCCTGAAGCTCACCCTGAAGCAGCCAATCAGAACACAGGATGGACGTGAACCTCTTTTCTGTGTGTGTGTGTGTGTGTGTTTTCTGTGTGTTTTCTGTGTGTTTGTGTGTTTGTGTGTCTGTGTGCGTGCGTGCGTGTCTGTGTTTGTGTGTGTTTTCTGTGTGTCTGTGTTTGTGTGTGTTTTCTGTGTGTTTGTGTGTGTTTTCTGTGTGTTTGTGTGTGTTTTCTGTGTGTCTGTGTGTGTGTTTTCTGTGTGTCTGTGTTTGTGTGTGTTTTCTGTGTGTGTGTGTGTTTGTGTGTGTGTTTTCTGTGTGTCTGTGTGTTTGTGTGTGTGTTTTCTGTGTGTCTGTGTGTTTGTGTGTGTGTGTTTTCTGTGTGTGTCTGTGTTTTCTGTGTTTGTGTTTTCTGTGTGTGTCTGTGTTTGTGTGTGTTTTCTGTGTGTCTGTGTGCGTGTTTTCTGTGTGTCTGTGTGCGTGTTTTCTGTGTGTCTGTGTGTGTGTGTTTTGTGTGTGTGTGTGTGTCTGTGTCTTTGTGTGTCTGTGTGTGTCTGTGTGCGTGTCTGTGTGTGTGTGTGTCTGTGTGCGTGTCTGTGTGTGTGTCTGTGTGTGTGCGTGACCTGCAGCCTCTGGCTGTCTCTCTGCTCGTCTTGTTGCAGCTGCAGCAGCTGTGCGATGTGTGTGTCTGTGTTTGTGTGCGTGTGTTTTCTGTGTGTTTGTGTGTCTGTGTCTGTGTGCGTGTGTGTGTGTTTTCTGTGTCTGTGTGCGCGTGTGTGTGTCTGTGTCTGTGTGCGCGTGTGTGTGTCTGTGTCTGTGTCTCTGTCTTTGTGTGTCTGTGTGCGTGTTTGTGTTTGTGTGTCTGTGTGTGTGTCTGTGTGTGTGTGCGTGACCTGCAGCCTCTGGCTGTCTCTCTGCTCATCTCGTTGCAGCTGCAGCAGCTGTGCGATGTGTGTGTCTGTGTTTGTGTGCGTGTGTTTTCTGTGTGCGTGTGTCTGTGTGCGTCTGTGTGTGTGTCTGTGCGTCTGTGTGTGTGCTTGTGTGTGTGTGTGTGTGTCTGTGTGTGTGACCTGCAGCCTCTGGCTCTCTCTCTGCTCGTCTCGTTGCAGCTGCAGCAGCTGTGCGATGTGTGTGCGCAGCTGCTCGCTCCGTGTGTGTGTTTCCCGCTGCAGCTCCGAGTATCGCCGCTGCTCCTCCTCCAGACTCGACTTCAGACTCCGGATCTCGTCGTCCTGAACGCCGAGCTGAGACTTCTGTAACCAGCGAGCGACGGAGGAGAGACGGAGAGGAGGAAA
Source organism: Heterochromis multidens (assembly GCA_015108495.1). Lineage (NCBI taxonomy): Eukaryota > Metazoa > Chordata > Actinopteri > Cichliformes > Cichlidae > Heterochromis > Heterochromis multidens. The sequence goes on from VUQS01077160.1 coordinate 12,491, forward strand.
GAAACAAAAGAAGCAAAGAGGTGAAAAAATGAGGACGGAAAGAAGGTAGGACGAACCAAAAAAAGATGGCGTGGGTGGCGGTCAGCATCATTATAGGATAGGGTTGACGTCCGTGTTACCATGGCAGTGCTTTGCTCCTCTAGCGCTGTGGCGTTGATGACTCTCCGCAGCAGCCGGCGGTTTCGGACGGCGTGCTGCTGCCGCTTGAAGCGTTCGTACTGCAGCTGACTGTGGAAGAGCAGCAGCTGATTCCTGAGATACTGAAGCTCCTCCTCCTGGGTGGGGCCTGACACACACACAGAGACATCAGCTGATTTTTACAGCTTATGTTTGATAAAAGGCATGAATGAAATCCTGATCCTGAGACCCGGGCTCATTAAACCCTACAGTGCACTCCAAGTCCTGACCCTCTCGGGTGCACGCCGTGAACACTTCCTTCAGTGTGGTTAGTAAGGTGAACACTTCCATTCATCAACAAGCAGATTTAATGGAGAAATCGAGAAACTCAGTCAAATCGAGCACATGCAGGCTGCTGAAAAGCTGAACACAGAACACCAGAAGTGGTTTGGTTCTCCTCGGCAGGGTGCTGGGCTTTGATAAAAGGTTGGGAGCTGGGTTTTTTCAGAACGTACGATCCTGGTTCCCACTGAGAACCAGAACCAGCGTGGATCCCAGCAGGAATCATTTCCTCATCAGTGTCATGACATGAAAACTGAACCTTTGAAAACCAGCTGGCTAAATCAAAGCTGAACTCTTAGTGTTTCTACAGACGTCTGCTGAACTTGAGCTTGAACTGCAGACTCACCTGGGATGGTTCTGCAGCTCTCGAGCTCGTCAGCCCCATCTGCTGGATGGATGTACCAACTATTCCAAATCATCCTGAGACATCACAGCAGCGCCACACTAGATCTGAACCAAACAACATGCTACACCTGGGCCCAGGACAGGTGAACCAAACTGGGCATTACCTGATAATGACTGTTATTAATGTTTCATATCATAAAAAACACAGACGCTGGAAAAAAGGAGTCACCTTTAAATCTCAGTCTTCTTATATTTAAATCAATAAACTGTAAAAACTGTAAGAACTGAAGATTTAAAGCATACAGATTCATTTTTATATCAGGTTAATCAGATTCATTAAATGAATGAGGTGAGTGTGAGTTAGTTTCAGGTACCTTTGCTTTTCATGCTCTGCTGTTTACCTCCAAAGTGACTCCGATCTACCGACTTACTCCCAGCTGACAACCTGTGAACACCACAGAAGAAGAAAAAAGAGACGCATGTTAACATATGTTGTCTCCAGCAGCTGAACAGATTATCAAGCTGGTCTCTTTGGATGATATACGTATGGATTTTTAAAAATATACCAGAACTAGTTCCTCGCTCTCCCTCTGAAGGCAGACTCAGCTCTGAGCCAATAATCCAATCCAACTTTATTTATAGAGCACTTAAAAAAACAACATATTGCTTTCCAGTTAAAGGACAGCAATAAAATACAAAACACATATTAAACAAAAAGGAAAAATAAATAACAGTAAAACATAGAAAAACGGACTAAAACTGAATAGAAGCTAACTTTGGGACTAATCTTAAAATACCATGGAGAAAAGGTGTGTTTTATCATCATCATGTGTCTTATCAATAATCAGTAATACCTCAAAGAAGAAGCTGGAATAATAACTACAAACTGCTTTTATATGAGAACTAGAATTAGAATTTTAAAAATACACATTAACTTCATGTTTAAATGGTTCTTTTGTCCAGTCTTCCTCCCCTCACCCCCAACCGGTCGCAGGCTCCCTGAGCCTGGTTCTGCTGGAGGTTTCTTCCTGTTAAAAGGGAGTTTTTCCT
>VUQS01077164.1:0-17405 GCA_015108495.1 Heterochromis multidens
AATCCTTTAAAGATTTTTTTTTTTTTTTTTTTTTTACATTATACTGGTAAATCTGTGCACAACATTTTTATGTATTATGACCATTAAGGTTTTGTCTCTCTACATTTAAATTAGATAAGTTACCTACACTGGACTTATATAGTATTCTGTATTCTGACAAAATGAATAGCTGACAATGCCCAAAAAAATGCACCACAAGGGTTACAAGTAACATGTCAGCATTGTCTAAATTCAACTGATTGCTTTCTCTGCACTTTCGTTCAAACATTTTAGTCAGAGGTCATGAACATCTATCAGAGGTCCTCAGCCTCAGCATCCCTCCCTCCCCATTCATTTGTCATCCGGGGGATCTCTCCACACTTCCAAGTCAGACAGCAGTCCACACCATTCATTTTTATAGCTCTGACAATAACCAAGAGAACCATCTTATTTAAATGGAATGACAGAATCAATTTTTTTTCTGTCACTCACTGAATCTGAATCTACCAACCACATGTTAAAGTTTAGAAAACCTCACAACTATCAAACATTTTTAAGACACATTACTGTAATTTCCTCAGAACAGATCCTCCCTGCCACACCTAAAAACTGCACCCATGAAATACAACCTTTTGACAGAGAAAAGAAAACATACTGACATGCTTTTAAAAAAATGTGAACATACAGTAAATGAAAGTATTCTGGCTTTTTTAAAAGTTGCCCATATAGGATTTATACTTGAAATGTTTTTCTTTTTGTGTGTGTGTGTGTGTTTGGTCTTTTGTATCTCCTTTAATGTAAATGTTATGGATTATTTATTATCAGTGTTTTTGAATAAAATTTAAAAATAAATTATTATATGTCATTATTAAGCCCTGTGATAGACTGATGACCAGTCCAGTGTGTACCCTGCCTCTCGCCCTTGCTCCCCCTGCAACCCTGAATTGGATAAGTGGAAGAAAATCAATGGATGGATGGATTTATGTGTGTAATTTGTGTAAAGCTCTATCAGTGGTGCAGCCTTTGAAATCCATAAAATTTAAAGACATTTGTAAAGTGCATCAAAATAATAAAACATTGCATGAAAGTAGTTCCTTTTCCCTTTTAACTGTATCTTCAGTGATCTTCTGTTTGTATGTGCAAAACTACCTGAAGATAAATAATGCCTCCAAGTGAAATTTTGCCAAGCTCTTGGTAATTTCCCAAGCAGTGTTTCCCACAGTGCCTGAGCTTCTGAGTTTGTCCAGATTACATGGTTCACCCCTCTCCTGCTTCACCATGACAATCACTTTGGAGAGGGGTGGAGGGGAAAAACACAACACCATCTCCCCATCTCTGTCAAATTCTGTCAAACAGAGCCCACAGAACAATCAAAAGTTGTGCCCTCTGCTGCTCAAACATTTTTACTTACCAAATTAATTTCATTAATAGCCTCTAGGTTAATTAAAATTAATGAATTGGTTACAGAATGGAAGTGAGTAAAGTACAGGCCTATAGCCTTTTGCCATACAATAACCTAGAGCACCCGAGGAATGAATACTCCCCAAATATTTTTTTTTCTCCTCTCAGTATTGAAGTTATGTGAGCAGATCTCTGTAGAAGATGAAAAATGAGTGGGAATGGTTCTGAGCTGCAAATCTTGTGCACTTATGTTGCCACATGCAGCTTCAAACAGTAAGCTTTGGGGCATCCACCAGCACAATGATATGTGGAAATTGAGCGCCCTCTACTGTGAGTTTAAGGTAATGTGAAACAAAAGATTTGTTGTCTTTAATGTGATTCATATTTTTCTGTGTATTTGCAGTTCTCAGTGGAAAGAATGAAAACACACTTATGAGAATACGAATTCAAAGTGTCAAATATTAGGAATATTGGCCAAAGGTGCTAATGTTGTCCAAAAGTTATTAAAACTCATTCTCATTGTGCTGGTAGACATAATGCATCACTTGTAGTCTGTATTTTAATTCCATCCCCCATAGCGCATTGAGCTGCCACACGTACTCACTATAGCATGCTGAAAACTGTTAACAATTTCAACTATCTGAGAAACATCTTAAAAGTGACAGTGCCCAGCTGATTTGAAATGAATATAATTATTTGCTTCAATCTCTTATAGGAAATCGTCACTTCTCATTCTCTTTTCATTGTTCCTGCATTCCTTATGTCCTTACCTCTTTTATTTCTTCCTTTTCTTCTCGCCTTTCCTGTGGTTAGGCATGCATACACACATACACACACAAACACATTCACTTGACTTTCAAAGTTAAAGGGATGGGGCCTTCGGGAGAATGGGGGTGTCAGAGTGCACACATTGTGTTACATAATTGATGCTCCATATTACCTTACATCCTGACTGCCCTGGCTGTGCTACAAACAAAGCTTGCTCATTAACTATTCACTGGATGATTTTGAACAGAACAATGATTCTGCCGATCCGGCACGAGCACTGACGCTGTGTCTCTCGGCCCCAGGCATCTGATTACAGTTGTGAATAAGACATGTGCTGTCTCCACTGGTCATATTTTAACTTGACAGCTGATCCCCTCACATGTATTCAATGGTCAGATGATGAAGTATCTTACATCAAAGGCATGATTGATGGAGATTGTAGCGAGCGACACACTGAGATGCTACAGACTGTATAGCTGGCAAAGTAGTAAAATCGAATGTATTAACAAGATGAAGTAAACTGAAAGCAGTGATTTATGAACTATGGTGTCAATAGATCCATTATTTGGCATTGCCTGCACATACTGTATATGTCATGGTCTGGCTCATTTTGTTGTGTTTTAGATGAACACCAAAAAACTTATGTCACTATGTACAGTACATTAAATTATTATGTGTTTAAGACATAATAGGTTAAACATATTTTTAAAGCTAAGGAATGCAGAGTGGCTTGAATGTATGTGGACAAAACAATGAATGCAAACGAAAAGCCGCAAAGTTCATAAATGTCTCAATGTCCCATTTGTTTATAAAAAATGAAAATAGTCCAATTTAACTTTATGTATAAATATGCAAAAAAAAAAATAAAATTTGGAGAACCACTGTTTGGTCATGGTGCCTTACCAATGATGAGGATGCTCATGAGGAAAACCATGATGAAGAAAATCCACATAAAGAATCTGTCCATGACCTTAGCTATCTTTTTCCATTCTGCCCCCTTGGCACATGTGGCTCTCTGCTCTCTAAAACAGTTTGCTATGTACTCAACATTGCGCACTAGCTTAGTGTCCATTCCAGAGATTCCACTGCCATGGGTACAGAAGACACAGGGGCCAAAAGTTACAGTGGGACCTTGAGGTGGAGGCTTTTTGTCTTCAGGGCAGCAGGGAATCTTCTGGTCCTCGGAATAATATGGGACCTTATGCTCTTCTCTATAGTAGTTGTTTATTGGGATTTTACCATTAGAGCTTTCATACTTTCCAGGTTCAAAAGTAGATATGTGGCTGCACTCATCTCTGGTGATGTGGTGCTGAACTTTTATTCTTGGATGTTGCTGCAGTTTGGAAATCTGGGGTCTGGGGTATTTGTCGCTCTGCCGGCCCTCTCGGCTACTTTGCCTCCCAGGTTTACCGTTTGAATGAATGTGAGTGTTAAACTGCTGGTGACGGGCTTCATCTTGCGGAGAGTGAGAAGACGAAGAAGAGCCGGAGGCACAGTTCTCACCCACTTCGTAAACGAAACAAATCTTCGACATGTAGTCAATGATGAGGACTTTTGCCCAGTGTGGAACTGGTTTGGCCTCCACACCACAGAAGTGAATGTTCATGATGAAGATGGTGAGAGATGTGGAGGCTGTGACCATTGTCATAGTGGCAATATAGTACTTCCCTGTGTAACAGGAAGGAACAAAAGCAGATGAAAGAGAAGCTGACTGTTAAGATAGGTACTTACAGACTAGCATTGATGTAACTTGTTTTTAGTATTATTGAGCACTAAAATCACTTTACCCTTTTCACACATATTCATACACCACTTAATTCTATGCACTTCTTCTACCTTGCATCCACACCTTCAGGCAATTTAGAATCACTAATTAATCTAACGTGTCTTTGGACTGTGGAGGAAGTCAGAATACCTTTCTGAAACCAAGGGCATTTAAACTACATTCTTGCTTTGAGTTGACAGTAATAACCTGCACCACCCTACTTCTCTGTAGGGGTGGTGCAGGTTATCACTGTCTAACAACTGGAACCAGAGATTTAACTCAAACGTAAAGCCAGCACTGCTTTGAGCTAAACGCCAATGTCAGCATGCCACCATCATATTGACAATGCTGATGTTTTGCAGGTATAATGTGTACTATCTTCACTCTCTTTAACTATGTTCACATTCTAAGATTTGCTACTCCAGGTCAGGCTTTTGGGTATGCTATAAATATCTGAACATGCATATTAGTCCTGTAGTGTATGGAGTGTCAACTTCTCCAGCATGTACACCTGCCTTTCATTAAATGTCTGCCCCTTTGACCCTTTAAAAGGTTAAGGGTATAGCGAGTGGTATGGCACATTAGACAAATATGACCCAAGTTAAAACAGTGAATTCGTAGGGCTACATTTAAATTGAAAACCATAAATGTTATGTTATGTCAATGCATCATAGACCAATTATAGAGCATTGTGACCACAGATGTCAGTACAATTTCTGGTATATTTTTGAAGTGCTAGAGTGACAGAAACATAAATCATGCAACAACAAACGGTTAATAACTATGATCCTAAAAAAACTCTTACCTATGAGAGGCACACTTTCTGAGGGCGGCATGCTCTCAGCCACCATGAGCTGGAATACCGTGAGAGCTAGAAGAACTGTCACCCCAAGGGAAACCTTTTCCCCAGAGTCTGCAGGCAGGTAGAAGCCCAGAGGGGCCAAGAAGGAGATGAGGAAGCAGGGGAGGAGGAGGTTGAAGATGTAAAAAGAGGAGCGGCGCTGCAGGAGTACTGTATAGGTGATGTCTGGATACGGGTCAGAGCAACAGCCATACATTATGACATTCTTGGTGGCCGGCATTCCACGGCACTCCCACTCAACATTTTCCACAAAGTCTGATAGGTCACCACTGTCCATGCCCATAATGATGTCTACCTGGAAATATGGGAAGGGATGTGTACTCAGAGAGGAGGGCCACATTTACCAAGACAAATGTATGTACACACAGATGTATGACGACAAATACAACGAGCAATATGCATTTGATCTACATGTCAAAAAGGTCAATCTCAGCTACCCCCTGGGTCTTGTGTCATTTAACCATTTTAAGTGGCCTTGTAAATTTAGGTGACCGAGATCATCATTATCCTGAAAAGAAATGTAAACTACACAGAATCAACATGGGTTTATCCTCCACAGCATGTTGTGGTCTCTACATCATGGTTTAGTGTTAAACCAAACATTGGTCACATACTGTATGTGCAAGTATTTCTCCAAACCTGGTTGCCATTGTAAGTCCAGGAACCAAAGGTGAGGTTACACTCCTGGCTGTCAAAGGGGAAGTAGGAAACATCCACCACGCAGGAGCTTTTGGTGATGGCAGGTGCATCCCAAGTTATCTCTCCATTGTAGCGCAGCCTCACATTGGTGTCCATTGGCCCTGAGAAATCGTCGTCAGCTCTAGAGAAGGAAAACAAGTTGAGACAAACTGATGAGTCACAAGTGTCATTTGGTTAAACGGTGGTGAGATTCACTATCTTCTGCTGCCAAAAAGGTGAGCATGGAGGATTTTAGCTTATATTTAAATTTAATTTACACACCTGTACACTCTGACGAGCCAAGAAAACAGTTAAATTTTCTTTAAGATAAAAGCTCGAAAATATTTTTGTACATATTCTCTGTAGTTCTAAACCATTTTTATTTAAATCCTTTACTGTGTTGATTAGAGGACTTTGTAAAACTGTCTTCTGTTGTGTTCGTTCAAACTGTCTTATCAAGAGTCAAAGATCAATTATCACCAGACTCCCAATGTCAAATCCGAAAATCCCGACCACTTTTAAGGTCTATAAACTAGTATCTTAAGTGTTACAATCTTACAAGTAGTCTTTTAAAATAACCATGTAGTTCTTAAACATCTGGAATAAACTTTTGAATTCAATTATAATATAAGGGGCATAAGTGGCAACAAGCAGATTTGCCCAAATTCTGTGTTTGTTCATGGAAAGAAAGACTGGAAAATTCATCTGTGTGGGCGTACTTGTTATAAAGGACGAGATCGGGCCTCCACACAAGGCTGCTGGGGATGTGGATGACATCCAGTCCATCATAGTCCTCTTTATTCCACTTCAGGTAAGCATCGTGCCACGTCTGCCTAATCCACAGGTAGGCAATCAGCACCTGGTTCCTTTCATCCTGCATATACACGCACAGTCACGATCATACTAGTCAAAAACAGCATCTGCAAAAGTATGCAAACACAAAGTTGCACGAAACAGTTTTGGTGCCTCTGAGAGAATTACGTATTTTCTTGATTATTTTAAGTGTAAAAAAATAAATGCACAATACTCCCTGCAGCTCACACTGAGAAAATAAATGTTATTGCATTGATAATTCAGTTTATGATTTAAAATGCAAAACAAATACATTGGTAGATAAAATTGGAAATGTGGTATTTCCCCCGTTGACATTCTCTCACCTCTTTTCACTCACCATGTCTTTATGCACCACTCTGCATTTAATCACGAGTTATTATTAATCTCTGGCTCTCTTCCACATTGTGTCTTTTGTCCTGTTGTTGTGATTTGGTGCTATATAAATAAAATTGAATTGAATTGAATATTACTGCTTGCCTTTTTGCCAGCTTCTTGATTTAGAAATTCACACTCTATTATAGTTGCATATCACTTAAAGCTCTGAGATATTTTTAAACCATGTGACACAATGCATGTTTGCAATCTGCCTACAGACTGTCACTGATGGTCATGTCATGGCGGTTGTGAAAAACTCCACCAGCTTAGTTTTCCTGAAGTAGTTTGTGGTGGGTTTTGAGGCCTGTTTATGGTCACTTACCTGTAGTTTCACATTCTTGTCTGACTGTTTGATGTTTGCATTGAGGATTTTCTGATATATTCTATTCTAATATATTCTTCTCCCTCTCTGTTCAGTGTATGTTTCTTGCTGCCATATAACCCAAAGCTTAACAAGAGTCAAAGATTATTTATCACCAGACTCCCAATGTCAAATCCGAAAATCCCGACCACTTTTAAGGTCTATAAGGAGTTACTATTTCTTTACATGCCTCAGTTACTGTCTTTTTTTGTCATTTTGCATACAACCGTATATCTACACACAACAAACAGTAAGTTAAAGGGGAAAAAAACTCTTGATCTTCTCAGTTCTCTGCTCAGGAACACCAGGTGGACAAATACTAAGCCTCACAATTGCTGAAATCCAGACCTGTCTGTCAATATCAGGTGGATGAGCACAGTAAAAGAGATTAGGGGAACACATAACCGCTTGGGTAACAGGACACTCCAACACACACAAAGCGCGCACACACACACACACACACACACACACACACACACACTCACTCATTTGCTGTCTGGCTCTTACTTGTTTCTCCTCAAATATGACAGACTGATGACAACAAATACCCCGGTACTGAACGGAAACGTTACATTCAGCAGCTGGTTTACTGTTGCAACTACGCACGCCCAAACACACACTCACGAAGCAATTGCTAATTCACTGTGGAGTAACACAGCACTGAACCTGAACGGGAACCTGAACCAGCTGAGTAAGCCAACAGTCGGTTCAGTTTGTATGGTAGGAGGTCTGCCTGTCATTCATGGACAACATTCGAAAAAACATCTGTTCACCTCCATGTTTTGCTTCATGTTGGGTTCAGTGTCAAGTTATAAAACACAGTCCCAAAAAGTTGAATCTGTTCATCTGGACGTGACGTCATTATGCAAATGTACTGTTTATAAGGCTGGGGAAGTCTGCAGTCAGCTGAGACTGAAGAAGTTACCAGTTGGTAAACGAAACGTTTCTCCCACTAAAAAACGCCACGTCCAGATGAACAGATTCAACTTTTTGGGATTCTTTTACCTGGATTATTGAGCATGCATCAAGAGATTATAAAACACAGCTTTGTATTTACATGTTTTCTGCTAGATCAATATAATTCGGGCTTACTGCCCAGGCAGTTTTACTGCAGTATGGCTAATAGATTGGCCAATACATTTTATGCTGACTACTGATTGTACAATAAGGCTGTAAGCAGAGCATGCTATTATATTGCAGCAAAACAATATTCACATATTATTCAACTTGCATAAATCAGACGTTGATATTATCTTTGTGTGCATGAATCACCTGCACAACTACAACAGAAAGTGTATTTTTAAGTTTCTGCAGCTAAACTACTTAAAAGAAATGCTATGACAGTCAGTGAGGTGTTTATTTTTTAGTTGCAGACATGACTAGACATAATTAACCTCTTCCATTTATAACTCGCCTATAACCGCATTGCACAGCACATGAAACAAGACTTGCTGATGAGCGAGCACCCACCATGTCTTTGATTTGAGAGAGGGTGACCTGCAGGGTGACGTTGAGGGCTCTGTCTGTGTCATCCACAGGCCGCAGGGCGCTGGAGTAGTTCTCCATCAAATCATTCAGGAGCTTCTGGGCATAGTGACCCTGAGCAGAGTGAATCACTGAGGGGAGAAACAAGTGGTCATCTGTCATCATGCAGTAGGTTAAAGTAGTTCTTTGTAGCCACAGCTTTTAATGAGAGTCTCAATGATTTGTTTCCTTTTCAAGGGAACTTTGCCTTAATCACAGGTTATAAATGTAAATATATCTATCTATATATATTTATTTATTTTTTATTTTTTTTAAATAAATTGCTATATTTGTCAGTAAATTGTTTAAAAGTCACATGCAAAATTCACTGCTCATGACTATATACCTTAAAGCCACTCTGGTAATCATGCAAGCATTCATGACTTTATAAAATCATGAAAAAATAATGGAAATACAAACTGAATGGTATAATCTAGCTTAATAAATTAATAGCAATATGGAGAGGTTCATTTGTCTGCAAAGCATGACAGACTTAAGTTTGACTCACCTTTGGGAAGCAGCATCACCAAAAAAATTATTGTGACCATCTTTAGCAAGCCTCTTGTTAAATAATAACTCCAAAAAAGAAATTAAAGGTAACCTCGACAAGTAATCTAACAGGCCTTGGTTTCATTCCCTGAGATCTACATGATGACCGTTCAACCCCAATTGAACTCAGATGCAGATAGCGCCGAGCCGTTTCCTCTGGCCATCTTTGCTGTAAGGCCAGCTCCTAATGTTTGGCAGGGGAGGCAGCATGTCTGCTGACTGAGACACGGAATAAAACTCCAGCTATCACATGGCAGCAGCAGACCAAGAGAAACAGGATGCCCACGAATCATCGCCTCACAACACATGGGGCTATTCACCTGTTGAGACAGGTGGGCTACTGGTCTGCTCCTGCAACTACTGCCATTAGGAGGAAGAGAGGAGAAAAGATGGGAATTTGAAATTCAGCGAGTTTGTTAATCAGTCACTCAATCAAGCAAAGTACAGAGTGGAGGTTCATTGTTGTAATACATGAATGCATAATGAAGCAAGTGATAAGGCCTATAGTAAAGTAGCATAAAATGTTGGCTGATTTTTTTCAACTGGAGTCAACTTCAGACACAATCAGCCAGTTTTATTTTCTTCATTAAAATGAGCATTTTATATCAGCTGATTGAACATAAAGTACCTTACAGATTAGTAAGGCCCAGATATGGAAAACGCACCTTTTGAATAGGAAAGGCATACTCATTTTAATTGAAACACATACAGTATTTATAATACAAATACAAATAATAAAAAAGCAAATCACTATTCATTAGAGACAAATACGTAAATGTTTTATTGTTTATTATTAATTCTTGGAAAGCTTGTGCTTGAAGCCGTTAGTATGCATCTAATCCCCCCAAACATAATTAACAAAATAATCACCTCTCACTTTACAGCTGAGGGATTTCCTCCAGTTTCATATATCACGTTGGTAATGTTTTGTTGGAATTTGATGCGATATGGCCCTTTTCCAGAAAGATGGCAGCCACACAAAGCATTGCACAGGGCTTCCATACACCATGAAAGTACATGTTCACACTGGAAATACTGATCTACATCAAAGCTATATACCTAACTCTTAACTTATGAAACATCCCTCCAGGATTTTACAAGCTGTGCTGTTCATAGTTTTGCCATAATAAAATATTTAATAAGGCCTTTTGCTTCCACTGCACCTGAAAATCACACTGATCATTATCTATTGCCGAGTGGCTGACATAAAGTGACGTGGCTGTGGTGAAGTCAGCCGCTTTGGAGCTTTCGGGCCTTTAATAATGCAGTGAGTTACTTTATTTTGTGTCATTTTAATAACACATAATGATTATCTCAGTGCCATTACCTGAGCCAGGAAGCATACTATTTCAATGTCACGTATTCAGATTAGAGTAATGCAGTCGACTCTAGGATGCTATGAAGAGTTCCAGATGGTAGATCCAAGAGACACGTCAGCATTTAATGAAGGGATACAAAATGAGATTTAGCTACTTAGGATGCCTGAGGCTGATTTAGTGTGCACCGAGCGCTGTACAGTTAAATCTAAAATACCTTCTTTTCATTACAAAACATTGGAGCAAGCATGCAGGCTGAAATAGACCTCAGATTATTGCCAGGGCTTTTTGGATAGGTTCAACATGGCACAACATGGTACCAAGCAGGCCACCTGTTATCATGCTCATTCTCTGCATCCCCTCACTATGAGAAAGATGGTCCAAATATTATCAGCATGCCTGCATCCCTTGCTTGTTGAAGCTCTTACTGCACAGAAAATGTTTTCTTGAACAATAACTTAAATAAGCAGTGCAATACTAATGCACAAAACACTGTACAGAAGGACTCCAATGTGCACACACCATGCAAAATCTTCATTTAAAGTGGATCACTTGCTCCATTTTCACTTACATTTCTGTTAGTCTAGAAATTTAAGAGACTCACTCTAGTTTTTATTCAAGTTTACGCAGAGCAAAACAAGCTTGTGAACAAATTTTGGAAACAACCGGATGCATAAATAATTCCTCTATTTTTCAATATATGACTGATGTTTATCCTTTAAAAACTGACATACTGAACATCACATTATTGTCAGGCTGTGTGTGTGTGGGGCAACACAAAAAGGACAGAGTGGATTAATTTACACAGACTTCAATATTTTATTTACAGATGAATCATTGACATTTTATCTGTTGGCCTATGTAGGTTGATGCAATATTTTCTATCATTTTGAACCATTTTCCATCCAGACTTGTGACAGGTTGTTTTACTGCTGAATGTGTTTTTGTTTGTTTTCTCTTCATTTAAAAACAAGAATCAAAATGTATTCCTGTAGAAGTCATATCCAAATAAAACATGTTTTTTAAAAAAAAGGGTGGGGGTAACGGGAGAGATGAAGAAAACCATGTGAACAGGTGTGGGGATAGTAGCTGAAGATTTCCTGGATTTTGGGCCAATTGCCGACAGCTGAAGAGGGAAAATATGGCATGAAAAATGAATATGGCTACTGTGTGAACACCTTTGTGACACTTGGTGAACTGATTTCTAGAACATAGAATAAGCTGATATACGTGGTCTAAATTTGCTTTGTTGCACTTTGTGACTTTCCACGCAATTTTGTGTGTCCAATTAATGCACTGTTACTGCCCTGAAAACTCCCACTACAGAACTAGACATTTCCAGTAAATTATTGTGCAATTTAGAAAACTATCATAATACTACAGCTCAATTTTAAAATTCTCTGTTGAGCACTCTATCCTGTTAGAAAGGACACTAACACTGCTAAGTCTTTATCTTTGGAGTAGTGAACGGATTAAGGTAAGGTTTGGAAACAGTGCAAGAAATGTTTGACTGAGTCTCCAATTTAAAAAGTTCAAAAACTCAGCTTAATCCCTGTTCAGAAAAACAGAACCAAAAGTGTGTTAAATCAGGACTAGGCCCAAAAGAGCCCCCCTGAATGGCTTGACTCTCTCCCACCAAGGTTTTCACAAATTAAAGTAAATGCACTGCATAGGGAAGGATAAGCCACTGACAGCTGCTTCTTGCACAGAGCCAGAAAAGCTGGGAGACTGGCGGATGTGGGCAGGGTCTTAAGTCTGGCATTTGCTTCAAAGGTGGTCAGGTGTGGTTGGATTTCTGATTGTAGGTCTGAGTGGAATGTTGAATGAATTTTAAGAAACCAGAGATAAGAGCTCACAGAGCAGCTGATTGGAGTGTAGTACAGCAGACGGTGACGAGTGCAGATGAGGGATGCGCAACACGGAGGGGATAAAGGCGGGGCTGGAGAAGAGGGCAAGTGTAGATGTAAGGGGTCCACTTTGAAACAGAGGGTACAATAAGGGAAGAGACTCCTTCAGACAGTGGGAATTTGAGAGAGAGGATGAGTGTGAAGAGGGAGAGATCAGGATTAAGAGGAAGATGAAGGAGGTGCCAGAATTCAGTTACTGAGAAGCAGCTCTGTCGCCGTCTCCACGTCCCAGGATTTCGACGACAATGCCACTATTACTGCATTCTGAGGAGAAACACAAAACCCGTCACAACTACTGTTTTATTCTGGGGGAGTTTAACATAGCAATTCAAAGCAGGGGAGAGAAAAGATTTAGAGACGCTTACTTTTTCAAAGCCCATGGCACAGAGTTTATCTATTTTGCGTGTGTATTCTGGACTGGAGACGGGAGCGCCTGCGTAGACGTGAGACCAGAGTCTCGCTGTCTGTTTAAACATCTCTGGATTCTGCTTGTACTGCATGGTAAACAAACGTGAAAAACAGCATTTAACATTACATCTCTGAGGTGGTGCAACAGTCACTTATCTGTACTATTTTGTATACAACAGATTACTAATAACAATTCAGGAAGTGGTAGAGCTGTACTTTCCCAGGTAGCCATTTCTGCCAAGCGCTCTGTTTCCAGGCTGTTTAGGCATTATTCAGTTGAAATTTAAGAGTGCAGATTTCCCATCGTTGTAAACTATTAACAAAGAAACTGTTGCATGAATAAAACATCAGATGGAGGTTCCTATTAATACAATTTTTGGGGGGGGATCAGAAGCCTTTGGTAATACCCGACAATGGTGAGGACACTTATCTCTCGCTCTCTGGAAATCCCTGTATCAATACTTTCATCAATCAATTTCACCACTGACCTCAAACTTGTGCAGAGAGCAAACAACTCCTCTTTGAAACTAATGTGTAGAGGACTGTTGCTAGTGAGGAGAGCCAGGTCTCCGCCTATGAGAGTCCAGTTTCTAAACCCGTTAGAAGGCAACAGGTCAGGTCAAAAGTGGGACCAGGAGAATTCTTGTCCCTTTTGTGTGTGTGTTGACATTCACAGAGTGAGCTGTGCACCTCCAGGGACCACACAAACATAATTTGCCACCAGCTCTATTTACTAGACTTGCCTCTCTGATAATTCCACTTCCTCCAAGTTGAAGGTTCAGCTGGTCTAACACACTAGAGGAGATCCAGTATGCATCACAGTGCAAAGGTGAAGGGGACGGGGCATCCAGTGTGAGTTGTAAAAATGTCAGCCATGTTGAAGCAGTGCAGACATGTCATGCTTTTTTTTTCTCCAGCATTACCATGGTTTAATTCCATGAATAAAAAGAATCTCAGATTTAATATCTGGTGAATGTTAAAACATGACTAGTAATGAATGATTTTGACACAGAAGGAATCATGGCTAGGAGATGGACCTGGTATTAAAATGTACACAAGGAGATCATTCATTTCCTTTAACGTGTTTTGACTAGCCACCTATCCTACATGGTAATATGACCCTTGAAAGTTTACCCAAATTAACTTTGAGAAGTTTTCTTTAGTGAAAAACAGATCCAGGGAAACAATGCTTCTGTTAGTCTTTGTCACAGATATTAAATTCGTTGATTTTTGCTATTGAAACTGTGATACATTACAAGAGCTAATCAACTCTGAAACGGTGTAAACTAAAAAAAAAAGTGCTATATAAGAATCAGTCCATTTACCATTCGGGAAACAGACACCCTCTACTTTTAAGATTAGGCATTTCTTCTTCAATCACCTTTTTCACTCTTATGTGTTTATACACCACTTTGCATTTAATCATTAGTTATTATTAATCTCTGGCTCACCTCCACAGTGTGTCTTTTGTCCTGTCTTCCTCCCCTCACCCCCAAACTGGTCGCAGCAGACGGCTGCCCCTCCCTGAACCTGGTTCTGCCAGAGGTTTCTTCCTGTTAAAAGGGAGTTTTTCTTTCCCACTGTCACCAAGTGCTTGCTCATAGGGGGTCGTCTGATTGTTGGGATTTTTTCTGTATTATTGTAGGGTCTTACAATATTACCTTACAATATTAAGCGCCTTGAGGCGACTGTTGTTGTGATTTGGCGCTTTATAAATAAAACTGAATTGAACTGAATTGAACTGAATATGTTCAGTAGAGTAGGATTATAATTTTAACAAGAAAAGCAGGCAAGTACACGACAGGGACTTCTAAAATTTAAAATCATCCATCGCCTTCATTAAATCAAAGAGAAATTGGCCAAGAATTATCCAGACTTGAATTCCATGTGTGCTAGATGCAAAGAAATCAGACAGGAACACTTATGCACACTTTCTGGACCTGTCCCCCGACTCAATAAATTCTGAAGGGAGATATTTAAATCTATGATGGTTTTGGGACTGCTCATGATCAATCTCCATTAACTGCATTATTTGAAATAGTTGGTAAAAGAACATGCATTCCAAAAATATAGGCTGGATGCCACTGCATCCAGAGTGCAGAATCAACCAGGCTTCAAAGTAAGTAGCTAAATAGTTAAAATAGATTGCTACAAAGTTACAGAATGACCCCCCATTTTCAATATAACTAACATACTGTGTATATATATCAGCCAGTATAACAATACCTAAATAATACTACAATCATTTTGAGGCATGTATATAGTATGGTTTACATGTCCTTACATATTAAGTAACAATCACTAGTACTGATGCACCATGTTCAAGCAGGAAAAGAAGTTCAAAGTGAAAACATAAATACACACCCACCTGATTGGCTACCACAGCATCCTGTGGATCATCTGGTTCTGCGGCTGCCAGTAAGGCTTGTAATGACAAGAGAACCGTCCTCAGTGTCATAGCTGCCGCCCTGAAACCATATACATGCTGTTTTTAAAGCAACCACTATTGAAAGTGACCTTATAACATGGCCTCTGACACTTACAGACGAGTTTTCTTAACAGACTTAAATATTCTGATTCAAAAACACATTAAAAATCTTATTTATTTTTTTAAATTGTTTTAACAATGACAGCAACAAAGGTATTCCTAACATATCAGGGTCCCTAATCATTTGGGGTTGTTTTTTTGTTTTTTTTTTCAAAATTACCACCCAAAAGGATTGTACTATCATCGAATTGTTGATCACGTAGGCATTAGAAGCAACCTAGAATTGGCTACGGCTTTACTTTCCACAAAAGTATTTCATAATGGATGAAGAACGTCAAGAATCCTGGAGCACATTTACTCACCACTGGTCTTTAAGAATATCCAGACATATTGCACCTGTGACTGAGCTGATATTGGGATGCCAGATCTTCGTGATAAACCGAACCTGAGACGAGAAACATGCCCAAGAAAATCATTACCGGCTTCTTACGGTAAACGACCATCTGTGAGGTAAAAGCACTCAGAAAAACTGATGATTATAAGCAGGAGTCATTAATCCCTACCTTGGGTGGATTGAATGGATACGTCTCTGGAATTTTAATTTCTAGTTGATATCTACCCCCTGGAAGAAATAAGGTTATTAAAAGAACAATTCAAGCATGCATTTTTTTAAAGCCTCTTGAAAGAGTTAGTGAGGCTTCAGAATAAACAGCAGGGAGCGTGCGTGAGCGCGCGTGTGTGTGCGCGCGTGTGTCCCCAGAGCTCCTCACCTTCATATGGCGTGTCAGGTGGCCCTGCTATCTCCCCTTTAAGCTCTGTGAAGTTTTCATCCACCAGATCCACCTTTATCTGGTTTTTGCTAGTCTGAAAGGTGGAAAAACAAGGCGTTAAGTCACCGAACACAAACCACGACTATGCAGCACAAGTTGACACCCCCCGCAGGCGTTAGCCAAAGTTGATCAACTTGTTGCACAAACCCTACCGATCGATGTGTAACATACACTCTAACCTAAACAGGGACGAGTCTATACAGGGTAAATGTGCACAGAGCACCTTCAGTAAAACACGCAGACACTACCTAACACTCTTTGCTATAGCTATCCCGGTTAGCTCTGCGATCACAGACGGCATGGTGAGCTACCGAGTACTGCTAGCAACAACAAGTTGGGTCTTGTTTAATAGGGCGACGCTTCCAAGTTGGAGAAAAAGTGGATTTCTTGGCTTTAACTTCCACGCTGTGGGATATTAAACAGCCATCAGTGCGGCTGTTAGCCTAAGCTAGCAGCTCGCTGATTAGCAAACTGACAGCTGAGCCAGCGACGCGTCACTCTCATTCAGCCCCCGCAGTCACGGAAAGAGGGGAGAAAAAAAATTAAAGCCACAGCTTCGAGTGGCAAACATGACAACCAACCTCTTCACTTTTAAGCACTTCCTTGAATTCCCGTTTTATCCTCTGAACTGCGATGTTAGCCATGGTTCACCCGTGTTCCCGTCCGGCTTGGGCCTCGTCGCCGTCCGACCTGACTAACGTTAGCTTGAGCTAGCTTGTTCTGCCTACAGGAGCCTCTGCACGTTTTAAATAGACTGAAAAATAACAACAGTAACACCGCTGGCTGCCGAGCGCCGTCAGTCCTCGCTATTTATACAAAGTTATAATTCGCTAAAATGCCTCAGCGTTTATCTGTCATCTCAAACGTGTAAGAACACAAAGGTTGGGGGTACTGAAAACATTTTAATACCAAACTGCATGCAGTCTGGAGGAGAGGGGTCACGTGATCAGTATTGCCATCCCGAAACGCTTCTCCTATTGGTTCATCTGCTTACAATGAATATATTAGGTTTATATAGGGATATATGTGTTTAAGGTTAGGTTTATTCAGTACCATGTGATGACTTACTTTTAGTCAAAAACCTTAAACTTAAGTTAGGTAACACTGTCATTAGCAGTATGACTCCATGTCATACTTTTACACAAGTGAGGAGGCGTTTTCATCTGATGATCAGGGCAAAAATCACAATTTAAATGCATTTTGATGACACAAAGACATGTGTAAATAATCATTTACTTTTAAATGACCATAAAAGGGTCAGAAAACATCAATAATGAAACAACTTAAAGGCCACTGCAGTCATCCAGATGTGGTCCTGTTTAATTGTATTCTAATTGTGCTCTTGTAGTTAGTGGGGGGG
>VUQS01077164.1:17425-31098 GCA_015108495.1 Heterochromis multidens
GGGGGGGGGGGGGGGGATCCTAAGGAAAAGATTGTCTCAGGAATTAGAATCTGTTGGCCTTTGGCTTGAGGAAAATAAGACTGAAAATATTCTTTTTGCTCTCTCTGTCAGTTAAATGTAACCCGGTTAAAATGAGCACAGCTAACAGTGTAAACTACCTACGACCAGAATTTATCAGATACAAGCATGGCTACATCTGTTATTAAAAAGATAAATGGAAAAATTGGACTTTTATATAGGAAAAAATCTTTCTTTTCGTTAAAGGAAAAGATAATGTTATGCTCTGTTTTGGTCCAATCAGACTTTGTGCATGTAACTCATGGTTTCAGAAAAGAATGCAATTACAATCAGATCAAAATAAACTAGTACATTTTATTTTTAACTCTCTGCATCAGCAAATTTTGGCAGACTAAAATGGTTAAATGTTCTAATGAGGGTGGATTACTTGTCTTTAATCTTCATGTATAATATTAACAACAAAACTGCTTCATTGTACTTTTGTGGGGTTTTTTTTCCAGCTTCTCATGGTTACAGTGCCACTGTAGTGGACCTGACTTGTCATATGTTACTATGATTGTTAAAACACAGGGAGAAAATGTTTTTAAATAACATGTTTTTATTGTTGGTGGTTTTTAATTCTTAATTCTAGTTGATTTTGTGATGTTATGCTTCCAAAAGGTCCACTATGGAATTAAGTTGATCTTTATGATTACTTTTTAGTGTTCCTTATTCTGGTACTTATTGCATGCACAGCATCATGATCTTAATTCACATATGGTTTTAATGAGTGTAGTGAAATAATATCAATCAATCAGTAAACCAGTTAAACTGTACTGCTGCAACAAGCAGACACAAAACCACAGTTCTGTGGCCATGATGTTTTATCACAGGACACACATGAGAAAATGTACTCTTTTTTTTTTTTTAACAAACGACAGGAAATGTTTCACAGTGTTTCATCATACCTGCAAACAGTCACACTAGGGGGCATCATTGCCCCATGAACATTCAGTCTGTGGTAAAACATGTCATGTTAAAATATAGATATATGTTTTTAAAACTTTGTCTTATGAGAAGTAAGCCACGTTTATAAAAGTGATTGATGATTTTATTCCTGTTTTTTTGAGATTTTATCTTTATGAGATGTTTTGAATTAATGTTTTTTCTTATATTAATTTATTGTAAACCATAGAGCTCATGTAATCACTTATATAAGTTTATAAAACAGTGACACATGCGCTAGCTTTTCACTTTGACACTCATGAAATCTGTTGCCATTTTATAGTTGTTTTTTTTTTAAATATGTAGAAACATAGAAACAAAATAGCTTTTACAAACCCAATTCTGAATAAGTTGGGATGCTGTGTAAAATGTAAATAAAAACAGAATGCAATGATTTGCAAATCGCAGGTATGTTTTCTATGTTCACAATAGAACATAGAAAACATATCAGATGTTTAACTGGGACCTTTAATAATTTTGTGAAAATATTAGCTCATTTTGAATTTGATTGCAGCAGCATGTCCCAAAAAGTTGGGACAGGGGCAACAAAAGGCTGGAAAAGTAAGTGGTACTAAAAAGAAATAGCTGGAGGAACATGTTACAACTAATTTGGTTAATTGGCAACAGGTCAGTAACATGACTAGGTATAAAAAGAACATCTTAGAGAGGCAGAGTTTCACAGAAGTAAAGATGAGCATATGTTCACCGATCTGCAAAAAAACTGTCTACAAATTGTGAAACAATTTGAGAATAATGTTCCTCAAGGTAAAATTGTGAAGACGTTGAATATCTCATCTTCTACAGTACATAATATCTTCAAAAGCTTCAGAGAATCTGGAGAAATCCCTGTGCGCGAGGGACTAGGCCAAAAATTAATATTGGATGCCCCTGATCTTTGGGCATCCAGTATTATTGTATTGTTACCAGTGCTCATTTCAAAAGCCTGCATCTCTGATGGTATGGATGTGCATTAGTGCCTATGGAATTAGCAGCTTGCACATCTGGAAAAGCACCATCAATGCTGAAAGGTATATACAGGTTTTAGAGCAACATATGCTCCCATCCAGATGATGTCTTTGTCAGGGAAGGCCTTGCATATTTCAGCAAGACAATGCTAAACCACATACTGCATCTATTACAGCAGCATGGCTTTGTAGTAGAAGAGTCCAGGTGCTGAACTGGCCTGCCTGCAGTCTAGACCTTTCATCAACTGAAAACATTTGGGACATCATGAAACAAAAAATATATCAAAGAAGACCCAGGACTGTTGAGCGGCTATAATCCTATATCAGACAAGAATGAGGCAACATTCCTCTTCCAAAAGTCCAGTTGGTCTCCTCAGTTCCTAGACATCTATGGACTGTTGTTAAAAGAAGATGGGATCCTACACAGTGGTAAACATGACCCTGTCCCAACTTTTTTGAGATGTGTTGCTGGTATCAAATTCAAAATGAGCCAATATTTTTCTTAAAATTGTACATTTTCTCAGTTTAAACATTTAATATGTTTTCTATGTTCTGTTGTGAATAAAATATGGACTTAAGAGATTTGTAAATCCTTGCATTCTGCTTTTATTTACATTTTACACAGCATCCCAACTAATCACACATTTGTCACAAGAGCAGAAACAGGCAAAAAGAAAAAGGGAGCAGACACAAATTGTTGCTCTTCCCAGTTAATGAGCTACACACTTTTTCTATGACATACGAATGAGTCAGTCTTTCCTAAAGTTATCGCTTAACACCAGGTTGACACAAACATGCTCCTTCCTTTATTCTCCTCCTGCTCAACCCAACCTTCCCTCTCCCTCTGCCACATCTTTGTTTTCGTTTGGTAACGATGACAAAAATGACAGCCACTGCTAACATTACAGCTGTTATTAGGAGGCAGCCCCCAAAAACCAGCATCACTTTGTTCTTGAACATCCATGCACATACAGAGCAAGGTTCATGAAGCTCGCTAAACCTGCAGGGCTGCACTGAGTCATTGTTAGGGGAACCGCTGTGAGCAATGATTTCTCTGTACACAGCAATGGAGGCTTTCGCTTTGGATTGGTGTTGGGCTGAAGTGAAGAGGCCATACTGCGGTACGTGCCGATCTTGGAGTTTCCACACATAGAAGCCCTGCAAGTTGACTCCATCGAGATGGTAAGCTGCAAACAAACAGAAAGAAAAGCAAAGAAAAGTAAGATGAACACTCTAAAAAATACAAAAACTGAAACACCAAACTATACTGCTTGCATGTGCAAATACAGGTTAGCCATAAACGCCATAATGACCTCAATAGCTCACCACTCATAAACATAATACTGTCACTGTGCTGTTTTTCCTCACCCCTCCTTTCTGTTTTTATGGCCTTCTTGGTTTCTCAGTATATATGGCTTTATATAGCAGGAAGCAATAAGGTAATTAAACCTGTATCACGTGTGGGACTGTACCTCTGTCTCAACATCCTGAACCCTGCAGACTCTATTTTGTTTCTTGCCAAATATTGTTACACAACACATCCTGGACTGAGGAGGAAAATTATCTAAAATGTTTGCCCCACCTTTAAGCGCCTCCTGTAGGTAACTCCTTAAGTAGTGTTGCCTGAGTTTATCCTCAACAGGAGCCTGATCATCAATCCCACTGCCCGTGACAATGATAGGTAGAGCTCTGCCATATCTCTGGCTAACCCAGCTCAGCATCTTACGCAAGCCCCATGGTACAAGAGCTTGACGCAGGCTAGAGGAGGGCCACGTGGGATCAGAAAGGATCAGACAGTCATGATCAGGTGGTGGTTTCTGCTGAAAACTGTCCTGTGTGTGGGAACGTGGGGAGACCAAACGGGTGGTAAAATGGTTCAATGCGATAAAACTCAATGCCCCTCTCAGTTCCTTCCTCTCAGTCTCAGTAAAATTAGGAAGAGGGGATCCAGGGAGGCCCATTACACGAGCTCGCTCCTCCAGGTATGCTTTCATTTCTTGTGTGTAGTCCCCCTTGTTCTGCTTCTCCTCATGTCTAGTCCCCAGCAATGGGTCTAAGAAGCGACCAAGTTCAAATAGAAGGAATCTTTCTGCTGCCACTGTGTGTGACTCCAGGAAGGGGTTGGCAGGTTTGGCCCAGTCAGCATGTAGCGCAAACGATACCAGTCCTCGCTGTTGACTATAATGTTCCTTCTCATATAACCTCCAGGCTTTTGCATGAGCCAGAAGAAGGTTATGAGCTCCTTGATGCTTGTCTTCCCCACTGGAATAAACATCTACAAGTCTGTTTGGCTCATTAATGGTGATCCAGTTCTGAACCCAGGTACCCAGCTCCCGGTAGCAAAGTGCTGCATATTCCTGAAAAGCATTCACTGTGCTGTAATTGAGCCAACCACCTGAGGCATGCAGCGGCACAGGTAAGCCCAGATTTGGAGATCTGTGTGTTGGGTAGTACATAACCACAAGAGCTTCAAGGTCCAGCTTCTTGAGCTCAGTCACGATACAGCGGTAGTACCTTTATAGAAGTAAAAAGTGTAGACAGAAAGAGAGATTCAGAGAAAGTGAATGGATATCAACTCTAAATTGCTCTGAATCTGGCAATAGTCTAGGTTGTAACTCAGGTGAGGTTATAGCTATAACATAAATTGCATTATTTGAATTTTGAGTGTGTGTGGATCTTTACCTCAGAGCTTCAGTGTTTACATTAGAGAGGTCTCCCTGGGGTAAAATCAGAGACCAGTTTAGAGCAAAGCGATAGTAAGATGCCCCAGTGGATGCCAACAGGCGAAGATGATCACGGATGGCCAAATAGTCAGTGCACTGGGCTTGCCTGGTGTGGAGCTTCACCCCTGGGACCTGATGCAACGATCCGTCACCTGTCAGGTTCCAGCTGTACAAATGAGGGTCAGTAAACTGTGGGGAGAAAGGGTAGAAGTGGACCTACAAAAAACAAAAAAACATAATAAAAAATTTGTTCTTTAGGTTTATGGAGCATTATTGTACTTCTTCCATAGTTATGAAAATAATCATGAACTCTTGTTACCTGTAAAGTGGAGTCTGCAATACCCCAGTGAAATTTGCAGGGGAAATGGCCTTTTACTTCTTGCGAGGTTTCATCACTTGAGAATCCATTATCATTAACTATTTGTCTGTAGTACTGGGCAGTGCTCTTGGGGCTCCTGGTTCTGTTTGGTTTGTTGAAGTTAACATAAAAAAGGCCTCGTCTAATACTATAGCCATAATTCCACTCAAATCCATCCACTAATGACCAGGCCATGTATCCAAACACCTGTACAGCGTCAAGCTTAATGGCTGTGAAAGGAAACAGAGTAATAGTAGAGTAGGATGGACAAATATTTGTTTCATGAGGATTTTATTGTCTAACTCATATCTGTTTGTTCTTCCCAGCTCTCTGCTTACCTTGCAAAACTTGGTTGATAAAGCTTTTCATCAGATAGATGCCCACTGTGTCTTCCTTTCCCACAGTGGCTTCAGAGAACCAGCCTCCCTCAGCTACCAGCACACTTGGATTCCCATACTCCAGCTTTATCCAACCCAGGAGTCGCCGCAGGTCTGGGGTCACAGTCTGCCCATAGCCGATTACATTCTGTCCCAAACGGAGGTTGTTAGGCCCAAAGGACAGGGCAAAAAAGTCAGCTGTCTTCTGCACCCAGAGCTTCTCTTTAGGGGTGAATGTGGGCAGAAGAGCCCCGTGCTTGGTTTTTAAAGAGACTGGGTAGTCCCCATCACCAAAGATGGGGTTGGCAAACCAGCCAAGAGCTGCCTCTATTGACTCCTGGCAGAGTTCAACACTTGCATCAGCGGCTTTACCTCTTTGAGGCTCCACCCAATGGGAGCCCATAACAATGGACACTTTACCTTTTTGAGTTGTGCGGAAGTTGGTGTCGTAGGTGTGCCATGCTTTGGCGTGAGCCTGGAAATAACAGCAGACACATTAGTGTGATGTTTTTCTTCCTCAACAAATTCTCTGTATAATAAGCCTGTTTGACTCAGTAAATTTTAATGTGTCTCTATGAAAAGCACAGGTATAAATAACACCAATAATGCTGAATGATTTTTCTTTTACGCACACACACACACACACAAATATATAACATCAAGGATAACTGAACAAGAAAGTTCAAATGGGAACTGGAGAGGGAATAGGAGAGGTTAGAGAGTAATCATGAAAACAATTACAAATAAATGACTATTTGTTCGTTTTATTTGCTCACTGGGAGCTGCAGGCACACCATCTGTGCTTGTTTGCATAAACAGAAAGTGATTATTAATGAGGCATATCTCCCTGACTTCCTGACACACACCATTTGTCTCCAGCACACAAGTGCTGATGTGGTGGACTTTGACCGTAATGTCTCTTTAACTGCCCTGTTTATCACAAGCCTATCAATATAAATAAAACTGACTAGTCGTCAAGGAGATAAAACCAAAAAGCGAGCAGTAAGGCTTTGCACTTGCTTGCACATTTTATATTTATGTTTCATTAAAGTTGGACTGCCATGACCAATTAGTTTGTATTACAATAAAACATCAGGGCATTGTTGCATTTTCTGTGTGCTTCACTGTCCTGTGACCTAAAATCACTCCAGAGATATAAAGCTTCACTGACTATCATAAAGTGATAAAGCTGTGAGAGTTCAGAGTTTACACAGTTTGTATGTGTGTGTGTGTGTGTGTGTGTGTGTGTGTGTGTGTGTGTGTGTGTAACTGGAGATATTCTTCATGTTATGTTGCAACCAAAGCAGATGAGGCACACAAGGAATAGAAATTACACACTCATGACAAATTAGACAAAACCTGCTAGGTCCCCACGTGTAACTGACCTTTATCAGATTGTGTGCCACAGTGAGAGAGGTGGCAGGACCCCCTTTCTCTCCAGGAGCGTGCATACCTGTCCCATATCCCTGCACAGCCACCAGGTATGGATTATGCATTGTGAGCCAGTACCTAACATGACTCCCAAAAGTGTGGAAACAAAAAGCAGCATACGCTTCAAAAAGTTCCACCAGAGTGTCATTCTTCCAGCCTCCATGATCCTCTTGGAGCACCTGTGGCAGGTCCCAGTGATGGAGAGTGACAATGGGCTCAATTTTCTTTTCCAGAAGCCTCTCTATGAGGAGGCTGTAATGCTTCACAGCAGCTGTATTGGGCTGACCTCTGGCATTTCCATCAGGAAAGAGCCTGGACCAGGAGAGAGAAAAAGAGTATGATCTTACACCTAGATATTCCAGTGCCTTCACATCTTCATCCCATCTATTGTAGCTGTCACTTGCCACATTGGCAGCCTCTCTGGCAAAATTGCCACTGACAGAGGAGTGGGTGAAACTGTCCCAAATTGAGGCGCCTTTCCCATCCTGGTTCCATGCTCCTTCTGTCTGGAAAGCAGAAGTCCCAGAGCCCCAGAGGAAACCTGGAGGGAAGGTTTCATGAAGAAAAGATTGCCCTTTGAGGATGGGGTCCGGTTTGAGCTGCTGCCAAATATTCCTGCCCTCCCCAAGGGAACAGGTTGCCTTGCTCCAACAATATAAAGACAACAGGAGAGACAACAAGAGGAAGTGACATGTGGGAAGAGAAGGATGGTTCAGCATACTGAAGGTTTCTACCTTGATTCCAAAATCCTTTAAAGAGACAGCGGCTGTCAGTCAGTCAGTGCACTTTTCAAAATAATGTATCCTCTTGCGACTGACAAGAGATCCATAACGTGGATAATGAAGAGGGTGAAATGATCAAAGCGAGGAGAGAGGAACATTTGAAGCTCCAAGGTGTTGCAGTGTCCATCGGACACCCTGCTTCCCTATCTCTCCCTCAGTGTACTTCTGCTCCTACTCAACCCCTCCCTACAACATGATGTTCACACATACAAAGGCTGACTCATGTCCTCACACGCTTGTATTAGTGCTGAGGCCATTCTGGCTGATTAATTTAACCTGTCCTTCAAAAAGCACTTCATTATTCTTGGATCTTATTGCCAAATTTGAAAAAAAAAAAAACCTCACAACTCACCACAGCTAATGAGGATATTAGTGAGCTATCTTTGTGAGGTTGTACAGAGGCACAGGGCTCACAGGCACATGCTGATTGCTGTAAAGAACATTTGTGTCAATAATTAGCTTGTACTCTGATCTTAGCGTCATAACTAAGACATACTGAACATTGCAAACACACACAGGTTTTCTTTTTGTATCACTTGAGTTAATGGATTTCAGCTTTCTAACAAATTAACAACAGCACATTTTAAACACATTTATTAAATAAGAGGTATCTTGCAGCATGATGCTGAAAAAACAGGCTGTTTTCTGTTGTCTCACAGCCAAGAGCTACTAATAGAATCAGCAGTGTTCTTTTAGGATTTGATCAAACTGTGCCAGGTGAGATTAGTGACACTGGCTTATAAGACAATATTTAATTAAGCTCCACTTGCTGCATGTGTAGCAGTCACTGACCCAAGGCAAGATTTGCACTGCCAGAGTAAAAGCATTGCTGGAAAGTGGGTTCTTTCGTGTGTGTGTGTGTGTGTGTGTCTGCCCATCTGTCTGTACACATACATACATCACACTGTACATCACAATAAAAAGCCAGTTTAAAAGAAAACCCTTTCTCACCCTCCTTCATTAACAGTGTCTAGAGTAAACAACATAGTGGACCAGAAGCCACTCTGCCTCAAGGCATAGTGGGATAAGTCAGTTAAGTTGGAAAATGTTCATGTACCACCCAAGTGACCTCAGTGTGATCGCTATCATACTACAAATGAGATACCTCAAAAACACTGAGCTGTAGTTCAGCCTTCTCATTCATATATCTCACAACATAGTAGAACATACTAAAGATATAATAAGATAAGTAATAAATAATAATAAGATCAGTTCATGTTTCTCAAACAGTTTCTCCCTGTAAAATGCACTGTTACATAAAAAGGGAAGTGAAAAGAGGATGTAGAAGTGAGAAAAGCATAAGTAGTCTGGGAATTGCTTTCATTTCTGTGCCTGTTTCCGCTCAGCTTAATGTTTTTTTTTTTTTTTTTACTGTAACTTAGAAGCTAATAGTAGCAACTGCTGCAGCAGTGCTGATGCTTGACTTTTGATCACATTTAATCCAAATTTTATTTGCTGGTACACATTTTTCTATCAGTCAGTTTTGTCTGACTGATTTCCATTTGTTTTTCCCATATCCACAGATTTTGAACCTTTGTGACTGATATTTTTGTACTTGAGACTTAAAAACCTGACCATCAGACCACAACACAGGTTAGTGCTCTCGTTTATCTGTCTTTGAACTTTTAATGTGGTTTTGGATTGTATTTATTTTAAGATTTAGATTACACAAGTCAAGATACACACGTTTAATTGAAATCAATTTGTAACTATGAAAATGACAAATTAAAATGTCTGTTTTTAAAGTTTCTGTGGGCCTTGTAAATGCATAAATAACCCTAAACTCATAACTGATCAAAGACGAAGTACTATTTCATAAGTCCAGCACAAGCACACTTTTCAATTACCCTGTTTCAATTTACGTGTTGTTCTTTCTAGTGGAAAATTTTATATAATTTGTCTTATCTAGAGTATAACGTGTAGTATTAGTTTATATATTTTTTTCTTTTTTCTTTTTTAGTGCTGTTAGCTTGTTGGCATTCAAAAAACTGAGATTTATTAATGTTTGTTCCTGTTTATTATAAGTGTGTTCTTATGGATACAAACCAAGAAGAAACCATTTTTGGTCCAGGGGAATTTCTTTCCAAATCATGTTTTCACATCACTCTGGCCTCTTCCTTAAATTTCTTTCAGCTTTCTGCACTGCCAAACAGTGTTTCTTTAGACTTGGTGCTTTTAATATACAAGTCTGGTGTATTTTTAGTATAATGATTCAAATCAACAAATGCTACACGTCTGATTAACCAGTTACAATGTTTTAATTTGAGACGTGACGATGATTTCCAACCTTCTGCTGAGGTTTCAGTTTCCAAATCTTCATTATTATTCAGATTATATAAACCTGATTTATGCTTTTATCATTTTGTCCACCCTGTTGAAACAAGTTTAGAAAGGCTACCACACAGTAAGAATCAAACTGTTTAATACAATACAGTTCAAAGGCATTACAAACTGCATCCTTTAAAATGATTAGAAAGTCAAATCCACACTTTTCTACAGCAGTTTCGAAGCATTGTAACCACCACAAATGTAGGATTTACTGCAGCACTGTTGAAGTAGACAGCATCAGTTTTAATTCGGTGTACCAATAGCCTGACAACTGATGGTACAAATAAATAATAACATGGAAGTTAATTGCTGTATTTTTATGCAGGCAACAATGAGGGTCATGACAGCTGTACTCTGGGCAACAGCCATGTTGGTGGGACTCAGGAGGAGCGCTTCATCTCCTGACAGCTTTGTAGACCGATCATCCCAAAACCTCTCCTCCGTCCCAACAGACTTGCCACCGACGGCTGAGTTTTTAGACCTCTCGTGCAACTACATACATCAGCTTCACAAAGGAGACTTTATAAACACCACTCACCTTAGGTTTCTGAATGTGTCGTGGAACAGTTTGGAAGAGATCGATCCGGAAACTTTTCTCAACACGCCTCTCCTGGAGCATCTGGACGTGTCACACAACAGGCTTAAGAACCTGTCAGGCCAACAATACCTGCTACACACAGGGAACCTCCTGGTGCTAAACTTGGCCTGTAACAGATTTCTTACCATGAACCTGGGGAGTGAGTTCAGCTCTCTTGTAAAACTAGAGAGATTAACAGTTGGAGCAAAAAATATCAGTGTGGGTGACTTCAAGAACATTGCTAAGGTAAAACTACGTACACTGACGCTATCACTGGAGGATAAACTTTATTATGAAGCAGGCAGCCTGGAGGATGTTCATGCTCAAAGGCTGCAGATAGCCTTTGGAAGTAATCAGAAAATTGACCGAAATTTGACTGATGATGCTCTATCCCTCTTTGTTGAAGTGGAGTTGATGAATATAAAAGATGGCTACAAAGACCTAAGTAAGCAGCTAAGAGAGAGAGTGGAAATCCACACGTCAAGTTTTTATCTCACGAACGTAACGATTAATTGGCAAGACTTAACTGAATATGTGAATGTGGCTCTGCGTACATCTTTTACACATCTTGGCGCCTCTGATGTGTACATAATGAATCCTCCTAGACATGAAACTGAATTGACCAAAACATCAAAGGTGATTTCCTTCACAGCCAGAAGGGCAGTGGTTAAAAGTTTCTTCTTCTCACAGGAGGCTTTATACAACTTTTTCATCAACATGCCTGTGGAGAGTGTAGCGATTACTGAAACACCAATGATACACATGACCTGTCCCAAGTCACAGAGTCCAATACGCCAGCTGGATTTTTCTAATTGTGCTCTATCTGACTCCATCTTCTCAAGTGTGGTGGGTGAAAAAATAGTCGAATGTGAGAATCTGCGTAACCTGAAGAACTTGACTCTGGTAGGCAATAATCTTAAAAATCTTCAGTTACTGAGCAAACGTCTTCAATACATGTCGTCCCTGGAACACCTGGACCTCAGCGTCAACTCCATACGATATGACAGCTTGTTAGAGTGCATCTGGCCACTCAGCATCACCAATATAAATCTGTCTTCTAATAGTCTGACTGACTTGGTTTTTCAATGTCTACCAAAAGGGACGCAGACACTGGACCTCCAGAACAACCAGATTTCTGTGGTGCCACAATCCATCTTCAAACTGGAAAACCTTTCATCTCTGAATCTAAATGCTAACCGACTGCGGGACCTGCCGGTATGCGACTCTTTCCCCACACTTCACAAGCTTCTGCTCAGGTCAAATTCTCTCCACGCCCCATCTGTGAACATGTTGGAAAGCTGCCCCAAACTGCGTACCATAGATGTTAGTTTTAACCCCTTTACCTGCATCTGCACTCTGAGAAGTTTCATAAAGCTCGCCATCAAGTCCGAAAAGAACAGCCAATCAGGAATTGAGCTGCTGAATTGGCCACAGGGCTATTACTGCACATACCCAGAGGATGTTAGAGACTCAACTTTGAGAGACATCTCGATCCCAGAGGTCTCCTGCAACGCTGGCCTTCTAGCGGCCACTATTTTGGTCCCAGCAGTGATACTGATTATCACTGTTGTGATCCTGTGTCACCATCTGGATGTCCTCTGGTACATAGGGATGATCTGGCAGTGGACAAGAGCCAAACATCGTGCAAGAATGCAGCAAGCTCGGCCTGAAGATCTGGTGGGCCTCGAGTTCCACGCGTTCGTGTCTTACAGCCAGCAAGATGTAGACTGGGTGCGTAATTTCCTCCTTCCCAACCTTGAAGGCCCCGCAGGAGGGCTCAGAATCTGCCATCACGAGAAACACTTTGTGCCGGGAAAGACAATCATTGAGAACATCATCAGCTGTGTGGAGAAATGCAGACGCTCTGTGTTTGTGCTCTCTGCTCACTTTGTCAAAAGCGAGTGGTGTCATTACGAGCTCTACTTCGCCAGCCACCAACGTCTCGCTCTGGGCTCAGACAGCATTGTGCTGGTACTACTTGAGCCTCTGCCTCAATACCTGATCCCATCCAAGTACTACCAGCTGAAGTCCATGATGAACCGCCACACATATCTGGAGTGGCCTCAGGACAGGGCGAAACAAAGGCTGTTCTGGGCTAACCTCAGAGCTGCCCTACAGACTGACCTGCCAAACGCTCCAGTCACACAAATACAGGAGTGACTG
The DNA here is from genome assembly GCA_015108495.1 of Heterochromis multidens. Lineage (NCBI taxonomy): Eukaryota > Metazoa > Chordata > Actinopteri > Cichliformes > Cichlidae > Heterochromis > Heterochromis multidens. Next base: position 30,132 of record VUQS01077164.1, read on the forward strand.
CAAAGAGAAGACCTGAAAGGGACACAGGGTAAAAAGGGGCTACAAAAACATTTGGATACAGTGGAGATACTGTGTGGCTACCCTGCTTCTTTAAAGACATGGTCACCTTTTAGAGCAAATGTATCTAATTTTTTTTTTTTTTTTTTATTAGTAGATGAGGCTCTGATATGAATCCAAATATAAATTATGAAATAACTTGTTTAAACCATTCAAGTGACATTTAATGGAAACATCCATACAAACTAACAATTTGATCAAGATTGTAGCAAAAACATTAAACTAACAAATAGTATCAAAAATGCACTTTAAGTTTTTTTTGTCAGTACTGATTCCTGCAAAACATCACAATATGAAATGTGGTGGTTATTTATGTTACCATCTCAACTTTGTACCAGTGAAGAAGAAAACTACACATACTGTAATGTAAAAATGACAGCAGCTGTATATCAGCATTGTTGCTAACACTCTAAAAAGAGAAGTCCACTGTGAAGGTAAGCAGAATACACAGGCTTATTCTTTCAAGAGTTCAGTGATGGCTGAGAAAGACAAGGGAGCTGGAAATGTGTCTGCTGAGAAACAGCTTTCCGAGCCGTTAAGTCAGTCCAACTGCATTAAAATTGTGCCTGCAACATCACAAGCTAAAGTCCAGGTGTCAGGGGAGAGATTGGATGATGATTATTTTCTCGTTAATGCAGAAACGGTGAAGCACAGCGAGCAAGTTTTCTCCACAACGCGATACCTGCCTCTCCATGGCCAGACGGAAATCCTCCTTTACTCCTTTGGTAATTCCTCGAGTCACTGTGTGGTGTCTGGAAGAGTACAAGGATAAAAAATAAATGCAAACATAGACATGGTCAGAAATATGGTTTTATGAGCTGGCTTAAAATAAACAGAGGCTTAGATATATATGACCTATGCAGTAAAAACAAGTCACAGATACTGCACGTTACATTTTCTCACATCTTAC
>VUQS01077164.1:31485-42495 GCA_015108495.1 Heterochromis multidens
GGACTGTGGGAGGAGGGGCCTGGGGTACCTGTCCATCGTCTGCACCCCTTGTAGCAGGAGAGTATTTAACTCCACCCCCAGGGCGGGGCTAGGGTTCCTGAGGGACAGCAACATTCAACAACTCTCAGTCAGTGAGGGTGCATTCAAGTGTCTAAACTTCTACAGTAATGAACGAAGGAGTCTGATCACAGTTTTTTCTTTTTACAAAAAATAATGAACCCCTTTTCTTTATAAACGCCCACTCCATTTACAGCTTTTTCAGTTTAAAAGGTAAATTATCCCCACAGGCCTTGTCTATGTAGATCAGTCAGTAGCACTGTCCTCTTTTAAAACACACCAAAAGAACGGGAGAGTGCAGTCACGATGCCAACTGAAAAAGCTCATAATGGGGAGGAGGTTGCTTACTTAATCAGCATTCCCTGATTGGGCAGCAGCTCCAGCTGAATCCTCCCTCCTTCTGGAGTACGCAGGTATGCAAACTCTTCCAGCATGTCAATGTCTGAGAAAAATCATGAGTTTATGGAAACCAACATCCAACACATAACAAGATAAAGGAATCGCAAAGAGAACAGTCTACAAACAACAAAATCAAAGCAAGAAATAAAATCAAAAAGGATACTGGTGACATAGTTGAAGAAATTCTCATACTGAAAGCTGCCTTGTTGGCAGATTTTATCCACTGCCTTTAAAAACAGCATCTCACCCTGTGGCCAGTCATACTGCAGGAGCACCACTACATGACCGAGGGAAAGGTCATCACGACTGTCAGTGAAGGCACGGAGCTGATTGACCAAAAAGGGAAAATTGAAAAAAAGAAAAGAAAAAGAAAACAAAGCCTGTTCAACCAAGGTTTGTATCTCAGTTTCATTCGGTCTTACAGCATAGAGCATGCCTTCTCAAAATCCACCTAAGAAAATATATGAAAACCCTTCTGACCACTTATATCCACAGATTTAACTGGTCTAAGTACCTTAAAGCAGGCAAGCATCAGCTGGAGACAGAACGGCAGCACAGATTTGCTGGTGCAGGGAAGCAATCTCAAGTCATTGCCTGGTTAAGATCAAAGAAGATGAAATGTTAACAGTACTCACAGCAACATATCAACACAGACACATCATTAACTCAGTTTGAAGACACCACAAAAGCCTTCACATCTCAGATTTGCAAAAACAAATTAAAACTGTCCATAAACAGAATCAGTGAGTAGATTCAGGAAATATTTACCTTTCCTTGTTTTGGTCTTGACTCTAACCTGATCCTCTGGGGCTTTTGGTAGTTCTTGGTTTGGGGGTACTAGTCCACTGACAACTTCAAGCAACTTCTCACAGGCCATCTGACAAACAGAAACAGTACCATATAATACTATTACACTAAATTTCATCAAAAGAAACAGGCTGCATTTACTTTATTATCTGTGACTGGACAATGGACTTTTTGTTAGGCCAATAAACTGTCTAAAATTTTTATTGATGAGCATATTCAGGAGAATTTAGCTTAATATATAGAATACTAATATAGTACAAAACTGACTGATGAGAGACCTGTGAGTAACCAGGTCTGACTGAATGAAAGCTTGGTGTAAAGAAAGATTGCACGTTGTACTACACATCAATTTTATCTGGGAAATTTTAACCCATTTTAGCTATAGTGCCACCTTCAGGCCATTTGGTGTTACTGATGTATTTTTCATGCATGGCCTGTGGAACATTTTATTTTTATGTAATGGCACTAATTTTACTAAATGTATATGTTAAAAAAACAACAAATAAATACATGCAAACAGATGTAGTGTAGAAAGTACCTGAAGACAATATAAGTGGGACTATATGAACAACTATAAATCAAAAGTTTCAATGTGAATCAATACACTGGTATAGTACATTATATTTTCTGCATTAACGAAATGGAAAAATAGTCAAAAATTCATTTTATTCTGTCTGTAGTTTTACTGGTTATTATATTGACCATATCAAGTTTTCTGCCTTAATATTGTGTGCTCATTTCACGAATTCTGTACATCACTTTTTTCAGCTACAGTTGTTTTAAAACATACTATATACATAAATTTAATATAATTTAAAAAAAAAAGAAAGGCATGTAAGCATAATCATGTCTCCTGACACCTACCAACATAATATATACTAAGAGTGTGCTTGTGTGCATGCGTATACCCTGTACTCTCCCAGGGCGTAGTGGCAGGATGCCTGCTGTATGAGGGCCCTGTGGTGCTCCAGACTGGCCTGACCTGAGGGACTCTGTGGTCCAGGCTGAGGCTGCTGCACTGCAGCCATCTGGTGCAGGCTCGAGAGGGCCTTACGGTACTGTCCCTGGAGATAACACATTGAAACATAATCCGTATATAATCATAGACAACTCAGAAAGATGTTATTATGTATAAATATATCCAAATGTTTTTAATGTGTTGGCTTAAGCGTATTTAAATTATATTAAAATAGCCAGTTTCGTCAACTATCTGTAATGTGTGTTGTGTTTTATTGCCTGCATTTGCCTAATTCTTTAAATACTATATAAATTAAAATGTACACTCTCCAGCCACTTTATTAGGTATATCTGTAGGTCAGAGGAGAATAGCAAGACTGCTTCGAGCTGATAGGAAAGCAACAGTAACTCAAATAACCACTTGTTGGAACCGAGGTATGCAGGAGAGCATATCTGAACACACAGCATGTTGAACCTTGAAGAACATGGGCTACAGCAGCAGAAGACCACACCAGGTGCCACTCGTGTTAGCTGAGAACAGGAAACTGAGACTATAATTCACACAGGCTCACCAAAAATGGGACGACAGCAGACTGGAAAAATGTTGCCTGGTCTGATGAGTCTTGAGTTCTGCTGCAACATTTTTATGATAGGGTCAGAATTCTGCATAAACAACATGAAAGCATGGATCGATCCTGCCTTGTATAAACAATTCAGGCTGGTGGTGGTGTAATGATACAGGGGATATTTTCTTGGCACTCTTCGGGCCCCTCAGAACCAGCTGAAGATCATTTAAAAGCCACAGCCTAACTGAGCATTGCTGCTGACCATGTCTATCCGTTTATGACCACAGTGTACCCATCTTCTGATGGTTCTTTCCAGCAGAATAACGCGCCAAGTCACAAAGCTCAAATCATCTCATACTGGGTTGTTGAATATGACAGTTCAGTATCAGTTCACTGTACTCAAAAAGGCCTCCACAGTCCAATAGAGCACCTTTGGGATGTGGTGGAAAAGGAGATTTGCATCATGGATGTGCAGCTCACAAATCTGCAGTAACTGTGGGATGCCATCATGTCAATATGAACCAAAATCTCTGAGCAATGTTTCCAGCAACTTATTGAATCTATGCCATGAAGAATTAAGACAGTTCTGAAGGCAAAAGGGGGGGTCCAACCAGGTAGTAGCAAGGTATAACTAATAAAGTGGCCAGTGAGTGTCTGCATTAGTATAACCTGTTCTTTATTATGCAATGACTGCATTTCCCAACATGGATCAGTGCTATTTAATTCAATTCAGTATAAAAAAGATGGCATATTTTGATTGTAAATGTAAGATAATAAGGTATAAGCACTGCTGGTAACAGATAAAAGGGCTGCAGATGATATGCCACAAAACAGAAAAGGTAAATTAAAAACCACTCTTGCCTGGTATATAATCATGTCGGTGAGGAATATTCTGAACCACAGCCAGCTGTCCGTCTTCCACGCGGCACAGATCTTCTTAAACTCTTTGAGAGACATTAAAATTCAAAATTCAATAAAATTATAAAAAAAAAATAACATGATTACAGTAAGAATACATCTACAATTAATGTAGCTGTTCTGGTAGTAACCTTTTGATATAGTGACAGCATGACTGGACATCAAAGTTTCTTACCAGCTTCCAGACCATCGTGGGAGTGGAGGAGGTCCCAGCTTTCTCTCGCTGTGCGAAAGCTCTCCAAAGTCTCTGACCAGTTGGGCATCTCATTCTTGTTTACTAAAATGTGTCGACCACGGCCTTTCCCCAAACCTTCCTCATCATCTGAGCTCTATAATGACACACACATCAAAATTTTAATCTAAAGAATTTCCAAATCTGGGATAAATAAAGTATATCTTACTTATCATATCTAAACTTTTCTCACCATAGTCTTCTCTCTTCCATCTGCTAGTTTGCGTTTCTTATGCGCATGTTTCAGTGCTCCTCGCTCCACCTCCACATCACTGTACACTGAGCTCAAATCCTCTACAAGGATCCACGGCCCTGAACTTAACCCATTGATTCCTACGAAAAAATTAACACCGCAATTTGATCATATTTGACTGAAAAGATAATGTATATCCTTAAATGAAGACAGAGTGTTTGCAAAGGTATAGGCTGACCCTGGAACAGTGCAGGCTGCACAGCTGAGACGTAGAAGAAGGCACTACGGAAGAGGACAAGCGCACCACAGATGACCACCTGACTGCAGCACCGGGACCTTGTCTCTCCTTCCAGACCGGGCAGGTAGCGACACAGCTCCTTCACTCTCTGCAGCATGTCCATAAAACTCCTACAATGCAAATAAAGACACATGAAAACATATTCCTTCTAAAAATGTATCTTTTTAATAATCACATTCAAAGTCATGGAAGCAATAACACATTTTAAGGGTGTATAACATCTGTAAAATCTGCAAGCAATATAAGAATATAGGATTCTCAGTGCTTCTTATTATTTACAATTTACATCTGGGCATACGTTTGTTCTATTAAGTGTTTTTTTAATTAAATAAGATGTTAGATTTTTTTACTCATTACCTACTATGTAATATGTGTAAAAACAAAAAAAAAATCATCCTTGAATAACCCTACATTTCTCTAAGTTTGTTTGTTTGCTTATTTAATTAGGGATCCCCATCAGCGTCAGCCACTGCCTTAACTTCTTCCTGGGGTCCTTACACACTCAATCCATTCACAACACATCAACATAAAACAAGTAGGTTCTTCTTATACAGATAGCATTGAATTTCATGGAGAACACAAAAACTACCTTATGCCAGAAAACCAAAAAGACACAATCAAAAGAAACCATAATCATCATCTGTAAGAGCATTATATATGCATTATGTATTATATATAATCCTGTATCATATATAATGTACCAACAAAATTCAACGACACCAAAAAAATCATTTTAAAATTACCACAAAACTTGTACTGGCAGTGGCTACATTCAGTGTACTTACTAAACTAATGGACTAGTAAATGGTACTTATATAAATGCTCTTCTACTTAGAAGAGCACTCAAAGCACTTTCTCAGATCACACGAACATTCATACAGTACACTTTTATCTATGCCTAAGTGCTTTCTAGTATTCACACACACTCCCACTCTGAAACTCGGGGTTCAGTATCTTGCCCAAGGATACTTCAGACACTGATGGAGTCAGGGATTGATCCACTGACCTTCCGATTGGTAGACGATCTGCTCTACCACCTGAGCCACAGCTGCCTAAGCTCCTGGTATCCCCAAGTACTAACCCTATTCCCTCTCCAAGTACTAACCAGGCGAGATCGGGCATCCCTCAGCAAATTACTCTAAACTGTATGTCACCTCTGTGTGAAAAAAACCCCTAAAGAACAGCAGTAACTATGTGACAGGCAGAGTGATAGATTACCTCTGTCCCTTGTCTCCCTGCCACTCACAGCGTGCCCCAACCACAGCAAGGATATCCAGCAGCCTCTCCCAAGGTTCTGCCACCAGCGAGGATTTTTCTGTCAGGCCATCAATCACATAACGCTGGGAGGCACGGGACACACCAGGTGACTTCAGAGTCCCACCTTCCTGAGAGCCTGAAACAGAAAACATGAGCAAGCCAAAATCAATGGGACCAGCAGTAAATTGAAAAAAATAAAAAATAAAGCTGTATAAGTAGTAGTACTAAATGAGAAAAGAAATTACAAGTTCAGCACAGTGCATCTTCACCTTGTATCTGTCCATCAGGCGAGGGTCCCCGAGTAACATAGCCAATGTAGAATTCAGCTGCTTTCAGCATGTATTTCTGCATTAGGCTGGCTGGCAGGCGCATGTCCATGTTGTTTATAACCAAAGGAAGCACATCACACACTGTAGGAGGAAAAACTGTATGAAGCAGGCGGCTTTTTTTTTTTCAACTAAATTAAAAATGGCTTTAAAGAAAGTATTTACTCACCAAAAAGCTTCCTGAAGCAGTTGACAGGAGTCTCCAAATTCTCTGATGCCTCTGCTTCCAGCAATGTCTCCCCCAAATTGACCTAACAGTACATCAGACTGTTTAACAGCTTTCTACATTATGTGCAATTCCTAAAAGACAACACTCATAGTAACATTACACACCCCGTGTTGGACCACAGACTCTGGAAAGCGCTTGAGCAGAAGCAGCAGCATCTCTGCCTTCTCCAAAGTGTTGAAACACTGCTCCGTGGCTTTCAGCAGCATCTCACACTGCACACGACCAGGCAGCGTCTCAAAAAGTCCTGGAAACAAAAACACTCTTTAGATGTCCAAAATAAGCACTGTTCACTGCAAGGAATGTAAAGTTAAACTCTCCTCACCTCTTAGAAACTGCGCATGCTTGTCCTGAGAGTCACTCCGCAGGGCAGCCGTGATGACACTGATCTCACGCCAAACAATGGGCTGATCTGGAAAGTTTATGAACCTGAAGGAAAATCACGGGCAAGTGAGAGCTCAGACTCCGGATAGGAAACTTGACAATAACGCTAGAAACGTTACTCACATGTCATACAGCAGCCGCCCCGCTGAAGCCGTCTTTTCTGCATTGCGTTCAATGATGTACATTTCATACTGTGAAAACATGAAGATCCAGAACCACAGTGTGTAAGAGGGTGTTTTTAGTGACAGCTTTAGCAGCTGGAGGACACTGTTGGCGTTACCTGTATGTTGAAGTCTGCAGGGTACAGGGTCCTGGCAGTGATGAGCCAGGCTTTGGCCGCACAGGGATCATCAGAGACCAGCTCCCGGGCTCTTTTCACCAAAAACTCACAGTCCTTTTGGGCTGACATTCTATATTTTGACGGTTTCGGTGCCGGATGTGACAAAATGTCAACATATGCACGCGTGTTTTAATGTAGCAGCAGAATGTAACGCTACAGTTGGCAACATTAGCTAGCTAGCGTCACCTATGTGGTTTTCAGCTGACATATTTGCAATAACTAAATCACCAGACCGCCGCCTGTTATCCAACTATCCAACTATCCAACCTGAATATAACAACCATGCGAGTAAAGCGAAGCGAAGACAATTAAAATATATATATATATAAACCTTTATTTACCGGCGCACTCGCTTAACATCGCGATAGTGACGTCACGACGCTTCGTCTTGTTTTACGCTACGTCGAACTACTACCGGATCAGCTAGTCTCGCCAAAAAAATAAAAATAAAATAATAATAATAATAATATTCTGATGTGCTGTGATTCAAGATAACCTGGAGTGATTAAACGGCTTAAACTGTTTACGTTTGCACTGTTAAACACAATAAATTCCAAAACAGATCCAAAAACTACCTCCGAATCAGTCGTTGCTCCATGATTACGCTCTCAGATCGACAGCAGTGCGCAGGCGTGGAAAAGCAACCGCTGTCACCTGCGTCTGTTCGGGCTGCAGGCACGACCTACAGTAGTGGCCCAATTACACGGCACTCTACCTGTCCAGGGAAAGGACAGCGGCTGGTTTCACTGCAGGTAAAGGCTCCGTTGTGGGCCAGGCGCTTACGTGACCAAAACTGCGCGACTCTTCTTCTCTTCTTTTTTTTTTTTTTTTGTTGCCTGTTGACTTTCAGTTGCTCGGACGATGTCTAAAAAAAAACCAAACATGGACCAACACTTGTCCGCTAGCCGCCTAGCATGCTAGTTGGACAAATGCCTCGGTGTAGCATGCAGTCAGCACGTCTCTCACCTCTTCCTTACTCCATTTATGTTAAACATGACTCACATCATGAGTTACAAACGTGAGACGAGGAGGCGCAGGCACTAGCGTTGTTGAGCTAGCGAACCAGTCTTAGCATTTCTGTGTGTGGCTGTCGCGCTAAGTGTGCTAACTCGTCAGTGATGTGCCGATCTTTAAGGAATTCATAAAGAAAAACAACTAATGGCGTCTTCGTGTGCGTGAGGTCTTGCCGTTTGCATCAGACTGGGGAGAAACTGTGTTTGCACAACCGATACGACACGTTAGTGAATCCGAAGGAAGCGGCGCACAGAGGGCGTGTTCGCTTTAGACTGAGTCGTGATAGGATGGTTGGCTTCTGTACAAATTTGAGTGAAGATATGAAGATCGTATTAAGATTTTTATGTGCGGCGTTATATGCAATGGGAATGTAATACCTTACTGTGTTAGAATGTATTTTTATGTATATTTAATGTAAGCGCAGAACTTTAAGCAGGGAGGTGCAGTCAGATATCCAAAGTAAATCACTCTGATTGGTATAGCTGTACATAAACATGCAAGAAGTATATTAATAAAAGGGATCAGTGGACTCAGTGTCGTGTATGCTTATATATAAAGTCTGTTTTTTTTTTCTTTGTAGTGCAGTCAGGTAGTTTCTTCTGAAATGAGAGAGACACAGAAATCCTCTGTACTTTAAACTTGCAGGGGTTTTAAATGCTACAGTGCAGCAGCCATGTGGCAGTCTGTGTATACTGACCTGAAACTGTGTCAAGATGTCTTTGGTTCATGTGCTGTGTCCTTTGATGACCCTGCAGTGTTGTCACCACTTCTCCTTCCTGCTGCTTTATATACTGAAGGTGTTTTGACAGTTACTTATAATTTTGGTAGGATCTTGCAGTTGTTTAAGCACATTTATTACTGCTGTTGTTGTATGTCACAGGATGCACCATTTGCATCTTTTGCCACATTGTAAATTTAATGCTCGTGGCAAATACAGGGCGTAGTCTGTACAGTACATTAACAGGATTGTGTCCCCCATGACTTAACCTGCATGTATCAGGCTGCTAAGTTGTGCAATAGTCTTATCAGTTGGCAGTTGGGGCAGTGTAATTGTACAAGTTTAAGGCAGGTTATTGAGTTGGAACAGTTCAGTCAGCCTTAGGGCCACATTTACTGAGTATGAGCTGCAGATTTATTTTTTTATTGGTGTTTGACAAACCACACATTATAAATAATATTTTGCATCTTGTAATCTTGTATTTGTTTGGGTGAAAGGAGATTTCTTTTTTAAAAAATACATCTGATATTTCCTCTTTCTAATGTGGTTCATAAATTTACAGAAGTGCGTTGATGTGATGCTGGAAGATAAGGCTGTGGTGCACTGGGCCTCCGATGGCTGTTAGCACCATGGACTCCGAGTCAGCGCGGACACCTCAGACCCAAGCTGCCCTGAGAAAAGGAGGCCATTCCCTGCTGTCTGCTGGCATTCTAACCACCAGGTTGGGACCTCAAGGGAAGCACTATGTCTGTGGTTCCCTTGCAGCTTTTACCAATATTGTGGTGACCTTTCCTATCCAGAAAGTGCTCTTCCGTCAACAGCTGCATGGTGTGTTGGCCATTGATGCGGTGCGACAGCTCCAGAGGGATGGGCTGAGGAATCTTTATCGGGGCCTGCTTCCCCCACTTCTCCAAAAGAGCACTACAGTAGCCATCATGTTTGGCTTGTATGAGGACTTCTCTAGAGTCTTACTAGACCAGGCCGGGAGCAGTGGTGTGCCAGAGCTGATTACAAGAAGCTTTGCTGCAGCTTTAGCAGGAACTGCAGAGGCCGTCCTTACACCGTTTGAGCGTGTGCAGACTCTCCTACAAGACCACCGGCACCACGGACGCTTCAACAACACAGCACACACCTTCCGAACACTTCTGACAGAGTATGGTGTAAGAGAGTGGTACCGTGGCCTTGTGCCCATACTACTGCGTAATGGCCCTAGCAATGTTCTCTTCTTTGGGCTCAGGGGTCCTATTAAAGAGCAGCTACCAGAAGCTACTAGCAAGGCAGGTAACTTGGTCAATGATTTTGTGTGTGGAGGGTTGCTGGGGGCAGGCCTTGGCATCATGTTCTACCCATTAAATGTGGTCAAATCGCGGGCTCAGTCTCAGGTCGGTGGAGCCTTTAAGCCTTGCAGAGAGGTGCTGTTAACAGTATGGAGAGAGAGGGGTGGCAGCATAGCCATGCTGTTCAGAGGAGCCCACCTCAACTACCACCGCTCCCTTCTTTCCTGGGGGATCATCAATGCCACCTATGAGCTGCTGCTGAAGCTCTTATGAGGAAAGGAATGAAGAGGACAAATGGAGATCTAAAGTGGAAGAGGATATGTTTAAAGGTGGGAAAAAAATGAATGGAGGTACAGAGCCAGTTTAAAGTGACAAGTGAGAGGGTTAAAGTAAAGTCAGTGTCCAACATTTCCAGAACTGAAAGATAACAGTCAAGTTGTACTTCTGACAGGGGGCCAACAGTCACTGTAAGATAACTACCTGCTATTGTTACTTTCTGCTGTCGTCAAAATGTTAAAAGCAGACCTCACATTTCAACCTATACAAAACTTGTGCCAGGGTCCAATTGATGTACCCATGTTCGCTCTGTGTAGTAAAGTTTGAGGGCGCAAACAGAACTCCAGCAATCTTTTTCAAAGGTTTAAAAGGAAGGTTACCTGACTGATTAACTGTTTTGTGGGAGAAGCCCTTTATGTGGACGTGCTGTTTGCTGTGGTGTTTTTGTTTTTGACCAAGAGCGCCTCCTCTGTGAAGATAAGTTCTGCCACTGAAACAGCTTTGTGCTTTTTCCCCATTGAAAAGTTCAAAGAATTGTTCTTGTGCTAACTCTCCACCAGTTCAGAGTAAATTAAGACATCAGAAGGCTAATGTTTAAGTAAGTGACTGTTGAAATCAGTATTAGCCGTGCTCAAAGTCTAGGAATTTCCAATAAAAGGAAAAAAATAAGAAGCTTTTTTTTTTTTTTTTTTTTTATTAATGTTCTTTTTTTTCTTTTTTTTTTTATTTTTTTTATTTTTTTTTTTAATTTTTTTTTTTTTTTTT
>VUQS01077164.1:42515-62493 GCA_015108495.1 Heterochromis multidens
TTTTATTAATGGTCTCTGTTTTCACATGTGATTCAGTTATTTGAAATGTTTTGTTAAATACTGTTTTGTCTTGATTTATTTTCTGAAGTGCTACTGCCAGTGTGTGTTGTTTGTGTGTGTGTGTGTGTTTTGACAAGTGGCCTGTGATGTAGTTGCAGATATTGTCAGTTTTTAAAAAGTGTTGGAATACAGGGGGAAAAAATCCGGATGTCTAATACAGCAAATAGGAGAAGACCCGTGGCAGAGCTCTGCATCACTACTGTTCTTTTATTGGCTATAAAACAAAGTGTTCCTCAGTGTTTGTTTCCTTTTTTAAAACTTACTGCCATTTATTTTATTCATGTATCTCTTCCCCCTTTTGCTCACACTTTAATATCTTCTTCTGTCACGCTTGCTCTCCCCTCTGTCTGTAACATCTGTTGACATAATGAGCTCAGATTTCAAGCTTGAGTAGCTGCAGTCACCATACTGCAGCTCTTGCTGAGTTCGACAGCCCGAAGAGGAAAGGCATGCTGCTTGGACACTTGAGAGAGGCTGCAGAGTAATGGTACAGAGAGAAGACAGGGGCAGAGGGTAATGTTCAGTGGCACAAAAAGCTCAAGCTGCCATATAAATGGATCACTTGGCCTATTTCTTTAAGTCTTCATTCTGAAATGTCCAGAGTGTGTTGCATTTCACAATCTTCTTTCAGGATTTCCTCTTCAAAAGTGTATAAAGTAATGCTGTTTATCACTTTCCTGAAGCACAAGTCTTCTGATCACTATAAAAATGAAATGTCACATTAATGATTGCGCTAAAATGTTTTAAATCTGTCAATTAAAACATGAATAAATATGAGAGTACTTGGGGACAAATGGGCTGACTGTCATATTTTCAGCTAGAGAGAAGACAGATGTTTTCCTTGTGTAACCGAGGCACACGTATGTTATGAAACTGTGTGTGTGTGTGTGTTTTGTGACCTCTGAGTCATACAGTGATAATTTGTAAACTGTCTAACCTGCTCTTTCCCCTTATTCATTGTAATCCCTTTTTTGTAATTCATCGCACGGCAACATCATACAATGATGGTTAATAGCAAAGATGGATCTTGGTGACAGATGGAGACAACACTTATACACACTGCCATTATCATTTTTTGTGTGTTTGAAAAGAAATGACTCTAACATCAAGTCGGCAGTGTGAGACCGTGTTTTGGGTCAGTGCAGAGTGCTACTTTCTAGATTACTGTGTCAAGAAGTCAGACAGCAGATAATGATCAGATTAAGGACAATCTGACAGAGGGACTTTAGATCAAGAAGGACTGAGCTGCTGTTGCTTCAAAGCCTCTCAGCTCTCTTTGCGTCATATCAAGTGTCTTTCTGACTGCTGTCTTAGATGATATCTAACTTTATGTTCAAATTCATTATCTAAAAATCTGTTTTAATCATAGTAGCAGAAATGTTGCTCTAATTCGGCTTAACTGGCTCTTTCTACATAATTTGGAGACCAGTACCAAACGAGAAGCAAAGCAAAGCAAAAAGAGGGGTGGGGGTGGCCCCATGCTACATGCGCAGATACACATCCTTCTTGAAAGTGTAGGAAATTAACACTGAAAAAGCAATCCTACAGTAATCTTCATTAACTACAGTACTGTGCAAAAGTCTTCAGCCACCCCTCATTTCTTTATATTTTGCTTCCAACGAGCTAGATTTGTCATTTTTAAAGTGCTCGTGAGCAATATTTCTCCAGGCTTTCTGAAGGTCTTTTTGAACATTGGTTGTTTTTTCACTCGTTTTCAGATCAGTCCTTATACCTGACCATTTTGACCATTTTCAGAGGAATGTTTTTTTTGTTTGTTAAGCCACTTAAAACTGACCTATTAAACATTCGAGCATAAAAAGGCACCTAACTCAAGGGATGGACCAGTGTTGTGTCTGCACATAACAGACATCTTAGCTAAGAAACTATTTTAAATTGTATCTTTAGCCGTTTTGTTACTAGCAGCCTGTCATAAAAACACATCATTTGGTCCAGTTTCTTTAGTTGAATCTATAAAAAATGCCAAAGATAACACAGTTTGACGAGCATAAAATAATATTTTTGCACCAACAAGGTGATTCCCAAAGAGCTATTAGTCGAAAACTTGGCATATGTCAGTGTGGTGTGCAGTGTGTCCTTAACAAATCTGAGGAAATTGGACAAGTGGAGAAAGAAGAAAAATCAATATGTACGGAGAAGGTCACGAGAGAGGTACCACATTGAGTGTCTACAGCCATCTGTAAAACATGGTGGAGGCTCTGTCATGGTTTGGGGCTGCATTTCAGCCAGTGGTGTTGAAGATGTTGTCAAAATTGATGGAATTATGAACGCAGAAAAGGACTGTCAGATTTTCATGCAGTACCATCTGGAAAGGATCTGATTGGACATGGCTTCATTTTTCAGCATGACAATGACGCCAAACACAGTGCCAGTGCAGTAAAAGCATACCTGGACAGACAAACATACAGTGGAACACTATCAGTTATGGATTGGCCTCCCCAGAGCCCAGACCTCAACATTATTGAAACAGTGTGGGATCATCTTGACAGAGAACAGAACAAAAGGCAGAAACATCCAAAGAAGAGCTTTGAATGTCCTTCAAGAAGCCTGGAGAACTATTCCTGAAGACTACTTAAAGAAATGACAAGAAAGCTGCCTAAGAGAGTTCAGGCTGTGTTGGAAGAATAAAGGTGGTCATACCAAATATTGATTTTCAAACTCATTAGAACTATACAAACTCTGTTTTTGCCTTATATATATTGTATGTTTCATGTATCTTTGCATATGTTTCAATAAATTGCTGCACCTACTTACCATTTTCCTTGCAACATATAAAAAATTAGGGATGGCTCAATACTTTTGCACAGTGCAGTTGTACTGTAGAGATCGTACAGAAGCTATGAGATTTATATTTTAATATTTGTTTCTCTGCTGAAATTAAATATTCACCACAGGGTTGAATATTAGTGCACAGTGGTAGCTCTAAAGTCTTCTGATGTCATAAATAACACTCAATATTTATGAATGGAGCTTTATGAATTGGATGTCTGTAAATGAAATCACACACAGTTGCAGTAGGCAATTCCCAAATACTCAAGACAGTCAGCATTATTAAGGTCAGTGTTTCATTTATTCCCAAACAATACATTTCTTGGTACATTAACTTCATTTTATGTGGAGATGGAAAAGTGGCTCCTTTTGTAGAAACACAGTGTACTCTCTGACTGAAATGCTGTTCATACAATGTTCCCGTACAGAAAGAAGTTGGTGACGCAGGCACTCTTTACTGTTTGAGCCTGCCTAATGAACAACAGGAGACACTCCTGAGACTTTACACAATGTCTTGATGTTAGTGCGGTGATGGACGCTGCACAACCATCTTGACAAAATTTCCCTCAGTCATCAATCTGGAAGATTAATTATACTACCTTTCTCCTCACCAGCTGTCTCTCAACACTTAAGCAGTCTTTATTTCAGCTAATCTCCTTATCATATTTGAATAAGCAACCGCTGACTGATTTGGCTTAATTAGCTTCCTGTTGTTGTAGGTGGCTCGAGTAAATCCTTCAAATGGCATCATGTGATATGGAGGAGCTGATAATTGAACACTGTACATCAGCAAACTGATCGAGCAACGTAGTCCTTTTACGGACAATTCACAGACATCAGTATAGACAGGAGTCTTTATATTGACAAAATGCTAATGCCATGCAACCTTGCAAAATGTTGCAATCCTTAATGCAGAAAGTTTTCCGGAAACAAGACAAAGGCCAACATTCCAAACAAAGAAAGCACCCATTATATTCAAACAAACATAATGCAGCTGCTGTTGTTTATAATGTTAGTGCAAAAGAAAAAAAAAGAAAACAGAGAACAGAGTATGTGGGGGGTTGAGGAGTTTATGTTTGCATAGCCATAAACTAAGGTAGGGACAGAATAGGACAAAGAGATATAAATGTATATCTACAGTTCTGACCCCAGCATCGACCGTCAGCCCATCAGTCAGTCAGTACTTTATTAATAAAGTGGTGCACCCAAAGAGCAAATCATGGCAGGGAACAGTTGTGGCTCAGTGTTTTAAGACTTTGGATCTTTGCTACATCTGGATAGAGTTTAACAGTCACTCTTGTGCCTCATCAAAAACATTTTTAACTACATAAATAAGGTCCCCTGTTTGGCTGGACCTCACCCACACATTCCCAGAAAATATATACTGTATGTAGTGTCCTTTGGATGAAAACTAGAGTAATGTTATAATACTGCATACGTTTGGGTAATGGGGTTATATCCAGGGAGCATTCACACGGAGTCAGTTATGGACAAGGAAGGGTCAGAAAAAACACTTTACACAAGGATACGTGTCTCATAAAAAGGTGCAATCTGTAACAGTCAAAAGTGCTCTCCCTGCTGTGTAATGGTATAGTTGTGACTGTAACGTTGAAAAACTAAATCCTTACAAAGGTGCAAACCCTGCACATATAAAACAAATCAGTTTATTACGATATTTCGCAAGTGAGATATAGAATAGTTCCTGTAGTTTGTCAGTAAACGTACCGTAATAATAAACTTAGAAAATGACAATTTACAGATTACACCTTGTGGAGTGGAGCAATATTTAAAGCAGCAAAAAGATAACATAATACTGTCTCAACGGGGAGGAAAAAATAAAAGTTCCAGTGACATCCATAGTTCTTTTTTCCTCACCAGAGACCTGCCAGTCACAGATCATGGTGCAAATATTGTAAAAATAAATACATAAATACATACATGGGTAATCCATCATTACATACATACACATATTGTATCATAAAATAAGAGAATTATAAGATAATTATAAAATTCATATGTACAAATGCATAGTCCGTATGCGTCCAAGGAGAGGCTTAGCATCGAAGTTACATCGCTTCGTTTAGGGGTATGTTTGGTGTTTGTGTTTCAGCGTGGGTGTGTGTGCTGTGGTGTGGTGTGCATGGCACTTACTGTACAAGAACACAGGAGTTACACACCAGATAGCTCTGTGCTGTTTCTTCTTGTCTCAACCTCTAGAGTCAGTGCGTTATTAGTGGGTAAAAGTTCACAGATCAAAAGTTAAGAGGTACGTGTCCGGGTGTGTCCGAGGGCTCTACCGTGGGTGTCCGGAAGAGCTGTGTGAGTGCGAATACAGACGAGATGAGCACAGTGCATTGTTTGGCTAGCAGCCTTACCCCGTCACCCTCTCCCTGACCCTGTCCAGACCCAGTGACGCCCCCACTCTTACCCCCTGCCCCAACGCCAGTTCCAGCTGTCTCAACAGCCCCAACAAACTCCCGATACAGAACCACTATCTCTTTCAGCTTGTCCATGGCCTCTTGGCTGTCATTGTCCTCAACTTTGCGGACCAGATTTGTGTTATGGCACATGTCACAACCAGGGCAAGTGTTTGTTCGCAGGCAGGCTGCCGACAGCTGTACCAGGGCACTAAAACTGTTGGATAAAGAACGTAGGGCTTCATCAGGCGCCCAGCCTACCCGTGTGGCCCGCTGACATCCAGATGCTAATCGTCGAGCCTCAGCCTGAAGAAGACTCCTCTCAACCTCTGTCATAGTAGCAGGGGTCATTCGAGTACACTTTAGGTTTGCTGCTGGGGTAGTGCTGTCTTCAGTTCCATTGTGATTTAGATCAGGCCCTACTTTTAGGTTTGTGCTATCTTCCTTGGCATCTTGGCATGACGTTTGCTGTGTTTGATCAGATGCACCTCTTTCTAAAACCAGAAGAAGCTGATCTATATCTTGACGCAGAGAGGCAAAGCCCCCCTTCAGCCCACCATAATTCTTGTTAGTTAGGGAACGAAGAGAGCCACCAAGTGAAGTTGTGGGAGAAACTGGACATGAAACAAGAGGACTGAGTTCAGAAGAGGCGGTGGAGAAAGTAGACAGTGGGCGAGGGTTGTCCCTCAGCAGTGAAAGAATATTGGGTTTTAGAGAGGGTGTTGTTGGAGAAGGGGCAGGTGCTGGTTGGGCGGGTTTGGGGCGTATGCGACGGGAGAACTCATAAACTGTGAGTTCGTCATCAAAGCTAACGGCATCTTCGGTGTCTCCACTGAAACAGTTGGCGTAAACAGTGCGGCAGCCGCATGCCTCCCGGTGTTGCTGTGGTGGAGTGCTGTCTGCTAGTGAGGAGGTCGGTGAGTCACCTCCAATCTCCATGCTGGACACACCTCCCAACCCCACTGCCGAGTGAGAACGTGACTGAGGCTGCTCTGATGAAACGCTGCTGCTGTGTGCAATGCTTTCCCTAAAACTCAGATTAGGGTGGGAGCCATTTGTGCCACTGGCCTTTTTCATGTGTGACGACAATTCTTGGGCCTCTTTGATTGTTGCTATGACAACCTCAGCTCCATCATCTAAAATGGTCCCTTTGCTTTCTGATTTTGAGGCCACACTCTCTTTCTCCTTGACAGGAGTTTTGTTTAAGTCTGATAAACCACTGGCTACAGACAAACCAGAGCCAAATCCAGATGTGTCTCCATTGATGGAGCTAGTGGATGGATAGTCCAGAGTTCCAAGAATCTCCTGGGAGCGGGTCATGTACCAAGGCAGGGCCTGAATCTTTCCTCTCAGGGCAGAGGCAGGTAGTCTGCCTCCTAGACTGGAGGAGCTGGTTCTCAGATCAGATCCTGAACCAGATCTTCCAGGTTCTCTGCTTTCTAGCCCCCCTTTAGAATTGGTTGAGGTGAGGGAGGTGGTAAGTGTAAGAGGTGCATCTGTATTTTTGGGTGAAAGGCTCTCGTGGCTCAGAGAGACCTTCCTCGGTCCTGACTGGATGCTACCATTACGACTGCTCCAAGGGTGGATTCCATTTGGTGGACTGATGGCATCCTTAAAGATTCCTTTGCTTGGATCAGTAGGAGAGACAGGAGAGCTAGCAGGTAGTGATAATGGGTGGAGATTGCTGGGTGAAGTGGGTTTGGGAGGCACTGGAGGGGGAATTGATAGCTTTGTTCCTGAATTAGAGCGAGTGATAGGGGTTAAGTTTGGTGGCCTCTTTGTTAGCAGGTCAGTTCCACTGTTACTCCCCTCAGCTTCAGGAATTTGCAATTCATCAGGAATGTATTTTTCTTTTTTGGAAACAACACCTGCTCCATTCTCTACATCTTTACTCTGTTTTGGACTGTTTTCCTGCATTTTTGTCTTTTCTTCATCTTGTGGTAGGGATTGCTTGTTATATCGCACTGCTGTGATCAGGGATGATGACAGAGGCAATCCACTTGATGTGACTGACTTGAACTCCATGGTGTCTGGTTCCATTTCAAGGAGTTCAGAAGACAAACGTCCAGAGGCATCCCCATTGCATTGGGCATATGATCTCCCATGCTGGGGGGACCTGTGAGGAATGATCTGAGGTTTGGGAGGCAGCTGGGGCTTCGGTGCCAATGGTGGTTTGACCTTAATATCAGGTTTCTGTGATGGCTTTGGAGGAGGGGCTTGCTGGTTGTTGAGTTGATTCGAGGAGGCTTTAAGTGTCTCTGCTTCCTTCTTGATTTTAAAGGATTGGCTTTTATTGGCAAGTGGAGATGATGGCTCTTTCCCTGGGACAGCTGGAAGACCGTTCCAGGTTCCACTCAAACGATTAGCATTGCGTCGGTCAGCCAGCTCAGCATCTGGGAGAGAAAGAGATCATTTAAAGAAAACAACAGAAAGAAAGAGGTATTAACTGACTGATATAAATCTTCCCACAATGATCCCATCTCCTTTCATCATATTTTTGTCTCAGTGTTGTCACGTCTCCAATACTTAAAAAAAAGAAAAAAGAAAAAAAAAATATATATATACCTGATAGATCAGGAACTGGCGGAGTAAATCTCTCTTGTGCATCGAAAAACTCATCCTCAGAATCTGAGACATTGTCTTTGGCCAAAAGAGCTGGCTTGGGGTTGGGTGAAGGTGTCAGAAACATACCCTCTTCGTCCTTTGACAAGCGGTTCTCAGCCTGTCCTGCTTTGTGCCCAGGAATTGAACTGGTTCTCACTGGGACTTTGGGAGGGGTCTTTTTCTTTCTTTTAATGGGTGATCTTTGAAAGGGTATGCTGTCAATCATTCTCAAATCTCTTGAACTAGGAATCTTAGAAATACGTCTAAGTGTCTCAGCTCCCCGCTCTTCCTCCTCTTCATCATCATCATCATCATCATCACTTGTAGCCTCAGGAGGGCTTGGTAGGAAATCAGCCTTGGAGAGGTCAGCAAAGCAGAGGCAAGAGTTGTCATTCCCACGGTAATTGAGGTTGGTGGGTCTCAGGGGCCCTTGGTGGCGTTTTGGCTCCAGGAGGTAGGGGTGGTGAACGTCCAAGCTTGGAACATCCTCGCCTGCGTGCAGTCCGCGAAGGCGAGATTTGGATTTGGCGGCAGCACTGCTCTCCTCCATGGCAGCACTCAAGGAACCGCTGGACAAGCTGGAGAAGCTGCTGGTGACCCGTGGGTCGGTGTGGTACCAGGTAGTGTCCAGGTTCATTTCTTCATCCATAACACTGAATTTATGCAGACCGCTTCCTGTTGCTCCTCCTTCTTCTGGACTCTCATTTCCTTTACCTTCTGTTGTCACTATTATCTTCACTTCCTGTTTGCCTTTGTGCTCCTCTCTCTCTTTTCTTTCTTCCTCTCTCCTCTTCGCTTCCTCCTCTCTCCTCCTCTCTTCCCAGTTCTGACTTGCTGGATCTGGGCATTTGTAATTCTGAGAATCCATCGGGTCATCCTCATCTGTTGAGTCGTCTGAGTCACTGCAGCAGCGAGATACATAACCTAATAAAACCCGGAAAATGCACAAACACCAGACAGGCATTGCAAAGAGAGTGTTAGCGCATTAGTAAAGGAGAACAATGTTTTACAATTTTTGATAGTAAAAAAAATATAACATCTTATCTTTTTTTTTATCCGTACCCGTACTGGATGGTGACATAAATAAACATGTGAGGTGAAAAAAAGTCTATCAAAAGGCCAAAGCCAGAAAGTGATAGTTTTAAGTGAAACAGTTTTGCTCACTTGATAGGGATTCATAGCACACGCCCTCTATTACGGCGAACCTCCCACACACACCTTCTTCAGCAGGAATCCGGTGCACCCTCACTTTCGGGCGCCCCAGACGGAAGACATTAACATTGGGATCCACCAGGAGTTTGCAGTAGCCTCCCAGCAGGCACCCTAAGTCTTTGGCTGCCAGAGAGTCCATCAGTAAGGCAAATGGCTGAGAGGGGAAGGGTATTGCAGAAAAAAGGTAACGTAGTAGTGATTAAAGTCAAAGGGAAGAGGGGAAAGGCGATGGAGTGGGAGAAAGAGGGAGAGACAGTCACCTTTGAGTCCGTGAATTAGCATTATATATAGCTACCCTTAGGCTATATTCTGTTGTATATTGTATGTGTACTGGAGGAAGAATGCTTGACCTATATTCAGCATGATCTTTGGCGAGAATATAGTGTGGTGAGTGAACATCTGTGTCACCGTCTATATGTTTATGAATAATAGAGCCTAGTAACTCGATGAACATGTATATGTAACCTAAGGCCTCCTTACCTTCATGTCATGCAGTGAGATGCGCAGTAGGCTGACTTTGTCCGACTCTGAGAGCAGCTCCACTCGGCTGATGCTGCTGAACTCGACCAGCGTAGAGATCACGTTGAGCTTGTGGTTGATGACCTGACTCATTCCGTACTTGGCTCCCACCAGCAACGTGACCAACACTTCCCTGTCCTGAAGCTAAGTGTGGAAGGAAGAAAGAAAATAAGTGTTCCAATCATTTGAATTGGTTGAACTTTATATGCTTTAACAAATGGACCCACCAAGTTACACTTACCATCATTGTGGCTGTGTAGGACCGTCCCCCATAAGAAATTAGCTCTCCCAGCTGAGTGAGGTAGGCCAACCGAGCCTGAGTGGCAGATATTACCTATAAAACCACACGGATGTGCATGTGGAAGAAAAGAGAAGAGATATAGTATGAGCAAGACAGGCAAAAAACAAAAAGGAAGCATTAACCAAGCCTAACATCGACTATTAACCTTTTTAATTACCCTCCTACTCACCATCTAGCTTTCCTCCAAGCTGCTGTCCTTCCATATACCACTTTAAACCTTACGAAGATTAGCAGTCCTCATACATCTCAGCTAAAAAAGAGCCCAAAGCCACTGCTGAACTGTCACTATCTGTCTCTTTACGCCTCTCATATCTTCCTTCCACTCATCCATTTACCTTCTGGCGTGGCTCTAGCAGGGACTGGATCTTTTTGAGGTGGTAGCTGATGGCTTTCCTCAGGTCCTTCTCCCTCATGTTGCCCAGCAGCGTAGGAGAGATGAAGCTGTCCAGGCCAAACTCCTTTCTGTCGATGCCACATTTGCAGAGGCATTTAAGTGCTCAGTGAATAAAATGTTACAAAGAAATGCGTGAAAAGTGATGCACGCCGGTGGAAAAAGTTTGTAATGTAAGGACAAAGACATACTCAGTCTCAGGACTTAAATTCATAGTTTTCACTAAGCTTAACTTCTTTAAAAAAAAAACTACCACTAGGTGTTACTGAACAGTCATATTTTAACTTATTGTCCCATTAATTGCAAGTGATCTTCACCAATATAATTTGAGGTATAACTGTGGTATACAAAAGTATTGATGACTGTGCTGTAGTGCACTATATAATCGTAATAATGTATGACACCGAGGAGGCAATCCTTTGGAAAATGGATGTGTGCTTTGCATTTTGAGACACTTTCACTCTCAAGTAATGGGGCAAATACCCTGTACACACATACTAAACCTTTCCCATCACATTAATAGATTAGGCATTTAGTGAGCTGCCTCATCCCAGACAAATCACAGTAATTGCAGCAGTGGAAAAATGTCAAGCCCCTATTACTCAAAACCTATAATGAGGAGTGCAGCAATTGCAGTGTCCTACAAGTACGACCCCTAAATGGAAACACACCCACACATGTGACTCACGTAATAGTCTTGATCGAGGTCCTGGTCTGTCCACAACTATCTAGTCTCTCATGCATGTGCAGGGCTGCCAGGCGGAGTGCAGTGTTACACTTCATCTCCACTGCAAAACGCTCCTGCAGGACATCTCCAACACTCTGCAAGCAGAAATAATCACAGTGTCAGTATTACATAATACACCAGCACCTTACAGTGACCTGAAAGGAATTTTGTACCAACATACTCTTCATGCATTGGAAAACACAAAACTCATGAGCATATTTGTAAGTATACCAATGACCCAAAACTGACAGCAAAAACATATACAATAGGCGAAGACAATAAAACAACAAATCAGCATGACATAAGCGGCACTCCCCATTGCTTTAGTGTGCAAGAAAAGCACGCAGAGATCACATGTAACAGTGTCAAGTTTGAGGGTCATCAGAGCAAGTATGTAGCCGCTATGTGCAGAAGAAGGACTACAGAATGTGAACGAGGTGTTATGAGACCACAGTACAAAGTAAAAATGTGTTTAGCACCATTTTAAACCAATATCATAAAGAAATAAGGAGCAGCTGCATGTCGACTTCAAACATCCTCTCGATTTGAAATTCAGAGCTATTTTTGTAATATTTTAGTGGAAGTTCAGAACATACTCAAGCATAACGTGGGTACAAAGTTTTATTTTCTGTATGCACATTTAGATTTATTTTCCATGAGGGAGAAAGGACCAAAGTCTAATTGTGAATAACTCAAAGCAAAAGTCTAAGAGATAAACAAAGAATGGCAGTAATGGTGACAACAAATAAAGGAGCTTCACTGACCTGTAAAAAGAAGTACTCAAAGGATGAGGGGTCATCCTGCAGCAGGTCTGCTGGGTCTCTGGGGATGAAACAAATCCTGAACAGACACCTGTAATCATGGGAGTCTTTCTTTTGCACCACCTGGTGAAGACAAAAGACAGAGGTGGAAAATTGTAGCATCTAATCTTCATACACAGCTATGAGATATGTTTGCATGGATTTTTCCGTAGTTTCCTTCACCCTCTGAATGAGCTCATCTTCATGCAGTAGCAGTAGTTTGGTGATGCTGTACTGTTGCTCTAGCACCAGGGCGAAGTACTCAATGGCCCGGATGGACAGTTTATCCTTCAGAGTCAGAACAATGTCCTGGAATGACAAAAAACCAACAGTTCACACCTCTTAGGCAAACATGTTACATCCCACTCTGCAGAGGGCAAGGGGACAAATTTGATTCCCTTTCTCAGATTTCCTTTGGCTGGGAAAACAAACTGAAATACAAAACCTGCTGCAAAAAATAATACAGTGCTCATAAAGACAGAAGTATGTACCTACTCGTGATGATTTGTTTACCGAGTATCCATCTTGGGAGGTTTGCTAGCCCCATCATAACAATATATAAACTGTACCCTCTTAACAAATAAATAATTCCTGTGTAATGTGGCTCTAAATCACTACACACCTTTTCCTCACTGTTAATTGTTTCATAATTTCCTTTTTGAGAAAAAATATCTCCAAATAAGCTACAACAGCTATAGCCAACCCACACCCTGACACCTTTGGGGGAAATCACACCATAACTTGTGGTGCACTTAATTACAAAATATTCCCACTTGGTCATAGCAAGCTTCTCACAGCTACATCCACCTGTGTGCGTGGTCTCATGACAAAAAACTGAGGGGGCTTTTCATTAGCTCTTCAGAGGACAGTCTTGAGTCACCCATTTCTTTATATGTCAGTAGGAAAATGGGAAATAGATGCAGTAATTTATGTTCTCCAGGCTTCTTGAAGGACATTCAAAGCTCTTCTTTGGATGTTGGCTGCTTTTTGTTGCGTTCTCTGTCAAGATGATCCCACACTGCTTCAATAATGTTGAGACCTGGGCTCTGGGGAGGCCAATCCATGACTGATAGTACTCCATTGTGTGTTTTTCTATCTAGATATGCTTTTACTGCATTGTGTGTAGCCACAACAGACAACTTAGCATCTCTTAAGTTAGGTGCCCTTTTTATGCTTGAATGATTCATAGGTCAGTGTTAAGTGGCTTAATAAACAAACAAAAAATCATTCCTCTGAAAATGGTCAGGTACAAGGACTGAACTGAAAATGAGCAAAAAAGCAGCCAATGTCCAAAGAAAAACTTTGAAAGCCCTTGAGAAAGCCTGAAGAACTAGTGCTCAAGACCAGTTTAAAAATTGCAAGAAAGTCTGGCTCCTTGGAAGAGGTGACTCACGACTTGTGCACAGTACTATATATCTGTTAATACTATTTTATTTTTGTTTTGTGTCTAATTGTGGCTGTTGTTGATATATACTATGTATACTATGTAACTTATAACCTATTGGTATACACTGGGGGACATGACACAGAATAACCTGTACAAGTTTCTTATTACTGGGGCACACTGCTGTTATGTAACAAAAATGTCAACCATGAATGATGCAGGGATCTCTTGGGTCACTGAGTTAAAATATCCATCCAAAAGTAAACAAGTATTAGCTGTTTTGACCTGCCATTACAGAGTATCCATCAGCCCACTAAGTGAGCTACTTTCAGCTGCTTCCTTATTCACAAGGGGTCTCCACAGCAGGTAGCTCTGCATGTTTGATTTGGCAAATTTTTATGCCGGATGCCATTCCTGACAAAACCCCAAAGAGATCTGTGTCTCCTCCGGCCCCAGGATCAAGCCAAGGAGCTTCCACTTGTTATTACATACCTTGACAGTGGTGTTGTTGTCGAACTTGAAAGCCTTGGTCTGTCCATTCTCTAAATAGACTTTCAGAACATTGGGCAGGAAGAGAAGAGAGTTTCCCTGGTGGAGAGAAGTGAGAGATGTGGTCAGACAGGATTAATATCAACTGAGAAAAGATCAAATATTAAATGATTGCAAGAAATGTTAGACCATAAGCCCTAATGAAGAATATTTCATCATGAGGAAGATTGAGAATTCAGAGTCATTCAACAGCGGCTCGAAGCCCATATGGAAAAAAAAACTTACAGTAAATGCTTGTTTTATGTATAGCAGCCTTCCTTCTGTATCAGAGAAGGTTTTCTCACCTGAGTGTGCCCATTGACCACCACCTCCTCTGCAAAGCGCACTTTAACTGGATTACTCCTCAGACGAGCTCTCTTCTCTGCTGACATAATGGATGACTTGGGATTCTGTAGCACAGCAGTACACACACACACACACACACACCAGCACCATTATTGTACATGAAGGATGAAGCATGAGCTAAGACACACAGTGACATGAGTAATACTGAGGCCAGCAAGCTTTAAGATGCAAACATTCAGAGCTGTACTCAGAGGGTCGACACATACATCACAACACAATGTAAAGCAGTTAATCCTGTCAAACTAACAGTCACATGCTTGAGAGCACAAAGACAGCTTATGTTCAAATGAGGGATGGTGTAATGACTCTGAGTGCTTGTGTAGTGAGGAGTTCATTAATGTCTTCTTTGTACTCACTGTCATGTGGCGCAGGATAGTCACATTGATACAATCCTCCAAGTTCCTGAGTGGAGAGAAGAAGCACTCATTCAAACACACACACAGGAGGGATCCTAACCTTTCTGTCCAGGTGTTAAGTAAGCACCTTCTGCTCTGACCTCTGCTGCTAACTTGCTAAGCCTTTTACAGTACACACACAGTCGCACATCACACTCACACTCCTAGAAAACAACTGGGGAGAGTGGAATGATTGTACAGCATACTTCTTTAATTATTTTAAAAACAAGAATTGCGTGCACAAGTTTGAATTTATTTTGGATTTTCTCTAATCCACACAGGGTCAAAAGTATGCATTCAGGCTCAAATATATACATACAGTCACTTAAATGTACAATTCTCTATTAAGAAGAATTTACACAAGTTGGGGAGGTCTCTTGGAGCCATTTTCTAAACAACTGCAGATTCCAAGATCTTCAGTTGAAACAGTTGTACATAATTACAAGTTATTCTGATGTGTCACCACTTTGCTAAGGTCTGGAAGAAGACCCAAATTGTCACCCTCAGATGAGAGGAAATTGGTTAGGATGTTCAGGAACAACCCAGGAACCACCAAGGCTCAAGCCTGCCAGGACCTGGAAACTGCTGGAACACCAGTGTCACTGTTCACAGTGAAGAGAGTTTTACATCATCATGGACTGAGAGCGGGCCAACCAAGAAAGAAGCCCCTGCTCCAAAATTGACACCTTTAAGGTCGACTGAAATTTGCAGCTGCTCACATGGACAAGCCAAATGCCTCCTGGAGAAAAGTTTTATGGTCAGATGAGACAAAGATTGAGCTATTTGGCCACAATGACAAGAGGTATGTTTGGAGGAGTAAAGATGAGGCTTTCAAACCTAAGAACACTGTACCAGCTGTCAAGCATGGTGGTGGTAGCATCATGCTATGGGACCTCAACCCTGTTGTGAACTATGTTTAAAACCCAGATCCATTCCAGGAAACCAGCCAATTAAAATGAACTCTAGCAATTCTGCCAAGACCAGTAGTAAAATATCCAGCCAGAATAATGCCAGAAGCTTGTTGATGGCGACCAAAAGCATCTGGACGAGGTACAACCTGTTAAGTGACATTTAACCAAATATTAGTGGGGGTGTATGTATATATTTGAGCCTGTATGTACAGTGCATCTGGAAAGTATTCACAGAGCTTTACTTGTTCCACATTTTGTCATGTTTTGATGATTTTTGACCCTGTGTGGATTAGAGAAAATCCAAAATAAATTCAATCTTGTTTTTTTTTTAAAGTCATTAAAGATGTATGCTGAACAATCATTCCACTCTGTAAAAAGAACCGCTCAAAGAGCCCAGAATTACCATGACATTCATGCTCATGTGTATATAAACTTCTGACCACAGCTGTATAATTCAGTGAATATCACTTTTACTGTTCTGCTAAGACTGTGGAGGCCATTACATCTGCTGCTTTGTTAAGACTTGCAAACTTTTCTCTATTATAAAGTAACGTAAAGTTCAGTTTTTAATATCTCATAGGTCAGTTTAGTCATGCTTTATGACACAACTGAAACAGATGTGCCTGATTTATGTTTTTATTTGTGGATTTCTTCAGCATGTCATTTAACTAAAATCCTTCCCCCTTTTCCCCAAACGTGCTAAGTTATTATTATTCTTTATTGTGCGTTGTATCTTTAGTAACATGTGTTTTTGTGCTTATTGGTCTGGTCAGATCAAGCTTGTGTACCTGTAGACGAACATTATTACTGGTATGGATTCTGGCATGATGTTGGATGAGGATGATGACTGCCCAGAGTTGGTGCCCATTGACATCCAGCCTGGTCCTCCTGCAGGACAGATACCGGTCACTATCATCACAGGCTACCTAGGTGAATGAGATCTGTATTACTAGCAGCTTTAATGAGCTAGATTAGAGCTAGTTAGAATCTCAGAAAAAGCTGCAGGGTATTATTTACTGAGCCTGTTTTACATCATAAGTATGGTAATAGTATTACTCCTTATATTTTTGTGTATTTGTTTATTGATAGGTGCTGGAAAGACTACACTCCTGAACTATATCCTAACAGAGCAACACAACAAGCGGATTGCTGTCATACTCAATGAATTTGGAGAAGGTAAACCATTAATATGCATTTCATATCAGAGGATCAAAAGGAGGAGGTATTTTAACTATTTTGTGCTGATTTCTTGGTGCCAGGAAAATGATTGTTGTTCTTTTCTCTGATTTCCACAAGAGGGCTGCACAGTAACAAACTTTGACTATAGTATACAGAAAGCCAAAGTTTCTCATCCAGAATTTTTAGGTTAAAAACTGCATTTGACTTATCATATCATTGTCTACATGTATGTTCAGTCAAGCAGTGGATTGTTTAATAATTTAGCCTGTTTAGATTTCTGTTTGTATTTGTTAAATTGGTCTGAAAACCTCATATATTTGGTCCTTTGTCATCTTTTGACATCTTTATAGATCTTGTGAATGTACCATGTATTTGGCTGACATTTCTAGGTGTTGATTGCTCATCTTTGCTCATCCTCTTCTTGCAGGAAGTGCCCTTGAGAAGTCCCTTGCAGTGAGTCAGGCAGGAGAGCTATACGAGGAGTGGCTAGAACTGAGGAATGGCTGCCTCTGCTGCTCTGTCAAGTAAGTAG
The DNA here is from genome assembly GCA_015108495.1 of Heterochromis multidens. Taxonomy (NCBI): domain Eukaryota; kingdom Metazoa; phylum Chordata; class Actinopteri; order Cichliformes; family Cichlidae; genus Heterochromis; species Heterochromis multidens. The sequence goes on from VUQS01077164.1 coordinate 59,629, forward strand.
ACTAGCTAAAGCCCATTTAGTGTTGCAGTGTTGTCATGAATATAAACTTTGACTTGTTTCTATTTCAAATAAGGTACTACAATACTACCACTGTGGTAATAATTAGTGAATGTTTTATGAAGGGTTGGAACAGTATGAGATTTTCTTGGTGTAACAACCATCTCAGATAAAAATCATGGTTTCATGGCATCAGTGAATTGCACTATCATTATTATTATTATTATTATTATTATCAGGAGCAGTGATTTTTAAACACAGTGTATAATTTCTGGCACTAGGGGTCTCCCAATCAAAACGATGAAAAAAATCATCAGCTCATTCATGATTTTGTACAATTTAGAGGAACACTAAAGACATAAAACTATGAAATAATACAAATGGAATTACGTCATGAAAACAGATGCATACAAAGAAAAAATATGTATCTTGGTTTCTGAAGTAGTCACTGTTTGACTTGATGACAGCTTTGCATACAGTAGCATCTTAAGCAGCTACGTGAGGTAGTCAGAGGGAATGGTTACCAGGTGTGTCCTGTCAGTTGTTAATTAGTGTATTTCTTGACTTCTTAATGTTCTTTAGATCATCAGCATGTTGTTCTGAGATAGCATTAGTTTACAACAAACAGCCCTATTCAAGTTTCTAGATTTACTAATCTCCAGTTATTGCAATCTCAGGTTAGAGCCCACACCAATGTTTCCCAGAGGTCAAGGTCACCTTAACATAAACTCCTGAGAGGAAACTGTGAATCAGGCCTTCATGATCGAACAGCTGCATAGAAACTTCTCCTGAGACCAAAAAAAACCCCCCAAAACACCAGGACTTTGGTCTGATGAATTCTCTTCCGCTGTGGTGTCTTTGTGAGTCACAAAGTGTGTGTTTCCCACCACAAAGCATGAAGGAGGATGTGGGTGTGGTTTGTGCATACAGTGAGAGCATAATTTGTGAGCATAGTTATTTAAATGGGCTAAAACACACGTCCAGGGTCTGTAAGGCTTATTTGACCATCAGGCAGATTGATGGCGTGCTTTATCACATGACCTATTTTTAATTATTTTATAAACGTAGCACAAAAAGTAAGGAAATTTGTGTTTAGTCGATTATTTATTTGTTGCTGTCGGAGATTGGCTGTGTGCAGTCTGCTCTGGATTGTCTGGGTAAAGAGCCGTCAGCCATATCGTCCTGCAAACATTAACTGTAAATCTGTAGAAGACTGCCTGTGGTTCCTAAGTGCTGACAGGGTGAGGAAATGGTCTTCTTGTGGTGTCGTCTTCTTGGGACACTCACTTCACGGCCTGTCTCGGACATCCTCTGTTATATATGGAACTTGGCCTTCAATTTGGAGATGGTACTAGGGCTCACTCCAAATAATGCTGCAACTTGGTTTTGTGGAACACCAGCTTGAAGTTGCCCTATAGCACAGGCTCTATCCAGATCAGCCAAACGTGGCATGCTTGGAGCAGAAACCAACTGACCGCTGTAGCAGGGTCCATGCTCACAGGTGCTGCTAATCAGACACATGATTGTCGGCATCTAGAGTACCAGAAGCTCAATAGCAGTCAATAGCAGAATAAGCTGTTTGGCATTGGCAGAGAAGATTTGGGAAGGTTTTCGTGGGTGCAACACACATGCTTAACTCTACTGCTCAACCCACAAATGCATTTTCCTTACAAATGTGGCATCATTTAAGGGGAAATAAACAGGCTTTCCAATGGTATAAGATTTTTTTTTACCAAGAAGCATTGTTACAACAAAGAAATAATCGACCAAACACAAATTTCCTTACTTTTTGTGCTAAGTTTATAATGATTGTTATTTGATGCAGAGATTTTCATTAAGAGTGACCAGGATGGACAGGATTAGGATTGAGTATATAAGAGGGACAGCTCAAATTGAGCAGTTTGGAGACAAATTTAGAGAAGCAAGGCTGAGATGGTTTGGAAATGTGAAGTGGAGGGATTGTGGATATATTGGACAAAGGATTTTGAATATGGAGCTCTGTCAGACAGGAGGAAAAGGAAGAGACCACAGATGAGATTCATGGATGTAACAGAGGAGGATGCTAGAGATGGGGTGAGATGTAGGCAGATGATCTGCTGTGGCGACCCCTAAAGGGAGAAACTGAAAGAAGAAGATGTGATACATGTTTGATGTATTTTCTGTTTGAACTTAGCTTACTTCCTACATAAATATTGTTATGTATCAAATATTGCTCTATAAAAGGGGGTGGCCAGTGAATTTTCCCAAAGGGCCACAGTTGGTGGCTAATCGTAACATCTTATCAGTAGCAGTTTGTAAACAGGTAAAATTAATATTGAGCAGAATTGAGTTCAGCATATTGGTGTGGCCTTCCACAACAGTCCCAGTTTCTTATGTGGCCACCCCTGCTCTATAATGTAGAGAGGAGTGAAAATATTTAAAAAACAAAAAGCCTTGAATGAGTAGATGTTCCAAAACATTTATGTCAGATGTTCAGTCTTTGATTTTTAACACAACAATCTGTTTTGTCACATTACAGTTTGTGGTGTGTTATCTTAGATAAGATGTAAGTTGGGATGTTAATTCTATGCTGTTGTTCTTTTTTCCCAGGGACAATGGTCTCAAAGCCATTGAAAACCTGATGGAGAAGAAAGGGAAGTTTGACTACATCTTGTTAGAAACCACTGGACTCGCTGATCCAGGTAACATACTTATTTATTTATTTTTTGATAAGTTACAATATGTTGAGCAACCATATAAATCTTTGTTTGATGTGTTGATTTTTAAGCTGCAGCACAGGCAGCAAACATTCAGTTATTTGCTGATCCTGTGAAACCTCAGTCACCAGCTGTTCCACCAGGAGGTGTGTGTGGGCTGGAAGCAGTGAAG
>VUQS01077165.1:0-10685 GCA_015108495.1 Heterochromis multidens
ACCGCCCGGGTAACGAAGGAGTGGCTTCGTAAGAAGCATTTCAAGGTCCTGGAGTGGCCTAGCCAGTCTCCAGATCTCAACCCCATAGAAAATCTTTGGAGGGAGTTGAAAGTCTGTGTTGCCCAGCGACAGCCCCAAAACATCACTGCTCTAGAGGAGATCTGCATGGAGGAATGGGCCAAAATACCAGCAACAGTGTGTGAAAACCTTGTGAAGACTTACAGAAAACGTTTGACCTCTGTCATTGGCAACAAAGGGTATATAACAAAGTATTGAGACGAACTTTTGTTATTGACCAAATACTTATTTTCCACCATAATTTGCAAATAAATTCTTTAAAAATCATACAATGGGATTTTCTGGATTTTTTTTCTCATTTTGTCTCTCATAGTTGAGGTATACCTATGATGAAAACTACAGGCCTCTCTCATCTTTTTAAGTGGGAGAACTTGCAAAGTTGGTGGCTGACTAAATACTTTTTTGCCCCACTGTATATTCCGTTTTACAGTATCCAGGTTACCACAGTGCATGTGAAAACATTGTTTGAGTTTCTATGTAACCCAGTATCTTTCAGTAACCTTATTGTGTGCATGTAGTTGTACTGACTGACACAGTAAAACATGCTTAAAGGCTCTTAGAGCAAGCAAAACCTCAATTAAACATGTTCATAAATTCTCCTTATTTGGGATGTAACATTTGAATCACTACTAGGAAAGCATTCTCCTAGCTGAACACAAATCCTGAAGACAATAATTACCAGTTTTCTTTGCCTTTTTTCCCATGTGATAATTTTAGAAAATTTAATCAACACTGATGAGGATGGCACTATCTAAACAGCTGCTCCCCGGGAGTCAACATGAAGCCAGAACTGCTGATGACAGATAAGGCTTAGTGTTAAAACATACCAAGTCTCACACTATTCAGCCACATTATCATATTATTTGTTAGTAAAGGGGCTTAAAATATATCACAAGTCATATTGTGGATATAAAATTGTGCAATTATAGTAATAATTTGGCTTATCATCATTAATCAGCTTTGATATTTTTCAATTATGACACACTTGATTAGTTCATACGTTATTAGACAAAGAAATTGGTGAGTGATAACATGCTTGAATAATTAGACATTGATTTGTACAGTCTGTAAGACACTGAAATCATTTGATTTCCTTGATGTATCAGTGGTTATGATATTGTCATTATCACTGGCCTCATTTTCACTGTCACACTGTAACAATTAGAGCATCCTTCATAAGAAAAAATAAGAATCTCCTATTCAGTGACACAGACTGGACAGCAACACTAAATTTTTTTATCATTCACCAGAATTAAATAACTTTTGTTGAAACAGCTTCATGGATTAAATATACAAGATGTCAGGTATTCCCCTCATGGGTCAGTAAACAAAGGGCCACATTCAGCAATCAAATGATCGAATAAAATGATAGAGTACTGTGAAAAAGTCTTGAGCTGCACCTATTTTCTTTATATTTTGCTTCCAAGGAGCCAGACTTAATTTTTTTAAAGTGGTCTTGAGCAATAGTTCACCAGGCTTTCTGAATGACTTTCATAAGCCATGAAATTTTGATCCATCATGCAATACCATTTGGAAAGCATCTAATTGGCAACAGCTTCATTTATCAGCTTGACAATGATCCTAAACACACCACCAATGCAGTAAAAGCATACCTGGATATAAAAAACACACAATGGAACACTATCACATGGACTGGCCTCCCCAGAGCCTGGACCTCAACATTATTGAAGCAGTGTGGGATCATCTTGACAGAGAAAGGAACAAAAGGCAGCCAACATCCAAAGAAGAGCTTTGAATGTCCTTCAAGAAGCCTGGAGAACTATTCCTGAAGTCTTTAAAAAGAAATTACAAGAAAGCTGCCTAAGAGAGTTCAGGCTGTGCTGAAGAATAAAGGTGGTCATACCAAATATTGACTTTCAAGCTTGTTATAATTGTACAACCTCTGTTTTTGCCTTATATACTGTATTTACACCTATTGCACCCATTTCCCTAGCAAAATATAAAGAAATTAGGCTTGGCTCAAGACTTTTGTATAGTTATATTAGATCATGCTAGGGGAGAATTTCTTTATTTATCTATGTGCACAAAGGTTGTGTAATTCTTGTGTAGTTCTGAGGTCCATCCATCCATAAAATTTCTTCCACTTATCCAATTCAGGGTCGCGGTTGACCTGGAGCTTATCCCAGCTGTCATAGGGCAAGAGGCAGGGTACACTCTAGATAGGTCACCAACCTATTACAGTGCTAACACAGAGGGACAGACAATCACTCACATTCACACCTACTGCCAATTTAGAATCACCAGTTAACCTAACATGCAAGTGTTTGGACTGTAGGAGGAAGCCAGAGTACCTGGAGAGAATCCACACAGGCACGGGGAGAAAATGGAAACTCCACACATGGATTCAAACACAGGACCTTCTTGCTGTGAGGAAACAGTGCTAATCACCGCACCACACCTAGTTCAAGTAAGAACCCTTTATCATCCCCAAAGAAGTAGGCCCCTTTTTTGTTATGTCATACAGCAGATAGTCATTTGTCTCTTGTGTCTGGCAGGTCTGCACTTGCTATGTGTGCATATGGTGTGTTCCTTACAGCATTTCAGGAATCAATACCCAACTGTTCCTCAAACTGAGTCTGGTTCTACCCCCCCCAACAGCAACATCTCTGATCAATAGACCCCTGCAGATAGCAAATTTATAGGTCTAATCACGATTATGTGCATTTACTCCCACCAACCATACTGCTCAGCTAGTCTACAATTATCTATATTAGCAAGACGTAGGTGGATCCTTCAACCTTTAAAACCCTCTCCCTCCTATCATAAGTCTTCTTCCTTAATCTGAGCAGTGGAGGAAACACAGAAAAACAGACAGTGGTGTGGTATAAATGACAAGAGCAGGAAATCAGGCCAAAGGGATGCCCCCAGTGTGTGTCTCATACTATCATATGTCTCCAGACTTAATGGGTCTTACTGCTATCAGCACCATCACGACTCAGCTTCCTGTCAAAGGGAGGCACGCACAAACACAGCAGGCATTTGGCAGGACTCAGGTCACAGGCAGGCTCAAAGCAAGAAAAACTGGCTGTAAGGAACCACAACTTCCAGTTTAGTCTGAGTGCTTTATCTGCACTCAGTTAGCCAAAGTTTAAAGAAATCTGTGCCTTTTTGACACCCCACCCAGCTCATAACTCAGAGGCCCACCAACAGACATGCAGGTTAACAGATGTCATTAGCTGAAAACCCAGAGGAAATCAGATGAAACTCAATCTAGATCCCCCTCCCCACTTAAGAGTATTGAAAGACAGAGGCCCCACATCTGCAGCTGTCCTCACACCTGTTACCATATGCTCTTCAGTTAAATCATGTTCAAACGTGGAATATTAAATGTCTGGGGGCTACCTTGAGTCTACTCATCAAAACTGGACACTCTGCTTGTGTGATATTTTTGTCTCACATCTTTTCACAGTTTTCCATTCCTCTTTTTTCATATGCTTATGAAGAAACACACATTTCCTTATTTTAAAACTGCCATTAGCAAAAAGCGAAGTGAAACCGGTGAGTGACATAGTGTCCTGAGTTTGCAGGATTTCCTTCGCACTCCATCCTGATAAGAGATGTCAAAGAAGGAAGTGCTCATAATGAATATATAGAATATATAAACAACTCAATAAATATGGATTACATTAGTTGGCATGGAAAATAACAGGTCTTTTAGCTTACTAGTGCACAGACAGCATGGCTCAGGTTCATCTTGTGACAACTGTTCCTCTTTGTCCACGTGACCTGCTTGTGTCTGGTCTTTGTTGTCCTGTGTGGCTCTCTAGGTTTTTCCCTTTGACATCTAACATTACTTCACACTTTTGCACTCAAAATTTACATTGTCTGTTAAATAACATATGGTCCAGTTTGTTAAGCACTTGAGCATTAATTTCTCCAATAACTGTCCAAACTGCTTAGTCCATTTAAGTGTCATGGTAGCAACAATGGGAGCAGAGACAACCAAACATCCCAGCCAACATGTTTGGTCTGTAAGAGGAGGTGCCCAGGGATTCCATATCTTCCTTCTGCTCATCTTAGAGATAGTTTGTACTCCTTATCAGGTATCAAAGCCCCCTCAGTTGGCAGCCGGTATACTCTGCGCGCCTCGTGGATTTGTGTTAAATCTTCATCTGTGTTCTCATCCTTTACTTGCCGTCCACTTGAAAGCATTTTTCCCCTCACTATGCAAACGATTTTCCACTTTCATCAACATCCATAATCGGCTTCATTGTTCTCCTTTTAACTTTAATTGAGCACCTGTTTAGTCTTCATATTGACAAGACAACTCCAACTCAATCTGAATGGTTCCTCTCCATTAACTACGAGCAGCTAAAAGCCAACATAATAACAGATATTTGAAGTATCTGTAACGGTTGCTTCAGAGTCTACAACAATAAGATTCTTTCAGGCAGCTATATCCCTTAAATATAATGTGGGTTATGAATCAATATGGATATCATGTCATATTGAATACCAGCAGAATTTCCTCACTAAATATTGCAGCAATTTTTAAAATCTAATCGACAGTGAGTGTTAATCTATTCCATCATTGCTGTTTAACTATGAAAAGGTGCTACAGTACAGCAGCCACTAATCAGTTCCTCTTTGCTGGCTCATCAGTGGGTTCAGGCTGTGACCCAAGATCCCTCACATCCCTTAGCAGCTGAGCTCAGCTCTGTTCAGCTCTGCTCAGCACAGCAAGTCGTCATGATTCCTCCTGGCTATTAAAAACAAGAGCATGGATTTTCCTGACTCAGTGATAAGTCAGTGGACGAATATCAAATATTTGATGTAGCCAGTTTGCACATCTTTCACAAAATACATCATACTATATGACTGCTTAGACATTACACATATAAAAACTTCTAAAAGCTGTATATGACCAAAAATAATCTTCCCACCTGCTCTGCCCCTGTCCACTTTTCCAGTGTGAGTGAACCCCAGCACACTGTTAAACTTCTCCACACAAACTGACCTCCTCTACTATTTCAAAGGAGGCCCTACAGAAGCTTTATATTCCATCGCAGTAGGTTAATAGTGTATTTTTGTTAAATGACCCTACTGCACAGGAGGCATGGTACACAATAGACTTCCATGTACATACTTCCTCCACACCTGGTCAAGTGTCACAGCAGGAACTATGACCACATCCCTCGTCATTTATACATGCTCTATGGGATAGTCAGTCCTCCCTAAATACAGGAAATGATCATATTAGTAACACTAGATATAGAATCAGCATCCTCCTAAGGAGGAAATGACAAATATTGTGCAGATTAGTGAACAAAGCTCCGCATGCTGCTCAAATCTGAAAATTATGCAAATAAAGAGCAAAAAAACCCCAAAACAAACTAATGTATGACTGACTGACCACATGTCTGCCACTATAAACCTAACAGAAGTTAATCATATCCTGCCGTAAATGTTCTGAGGACTTAAAGTTGCAGTAAAGTTGGCGGTTTATAATCCTCCAGGCTGCTTTTTTTTTCCCCAGGACAGAGTGAATCAACCTGCAGCATTGACATTCACAACATGTGGCTGCCTGCTCCACTCTGGATTCCCCTGGGGAGGCAACAAGAGTTCACATTCACTCCTAAACTAAACCAAACCAAAACAAACCAGTGCTCCCAATCCTAGATTTATTTTTTTCTTATTTTAAATATACCTGTTGATTTTCAGAGCGAAAGCCCGCCGCTCTGCGCTGCCCAGAGAAGCCATACGCGAGTCTGAAGTCCAGTCCAGCGGCGGTGGTGGCTTTGGTGTTTTCTCGCGGCTTGGCACCGTCGCTCTCTCCGACGCACCGCTCCTCCAACCTCGCTACAGCTCAACTGTCACACCAACGCTCATCTTGGTTACGGCGGCAGCAGCTTAACTGGGTGTAAACTTCCGCATTTAATGAGAGCCATCCCGTAGAGAGAGGGAGAGGTGGGGGGAGAGAGTGGGAGGCAGACACCGCCGGCGCGAAGGTGGGAGGAGATGTGATGGGACAGGCTGGATTAGACACGCGCGCTCCCTCGCTGCCGAGATGAGCTTTAACAAGCAGTTTTCTTCAGTGTGTGTGTTTTTAAAATGCTCACCCATTTCATCGTGGCACTAAGACTAAGAGAGAAACCAGATCCATTTTCTGTGAGTTAAGTGAAAATTAAATACTTATAATAGTAATGAATCATACATAGGCCACTTTTAAATTTATAGAAACACACTCATTTAATAGGCTGGCTCTGTCCAAATCCAAAAATTCACATTTACTTTTAACCACAACCTTAACCGCACGAAGGTCCTTTATGATAACCCAAACCCTGGTCTTGGTACCCTGAACCAAACAGACGAGGTGAATATTATCTGTGCTATGTATCCTTCCACCAGTAGGGGTGTTGTCCCTAACAGTGATTATGTGCCCAAAATAAATAAATAAATAAAAATAGATTGCTGGTATTTAAGCATTTTAAATGCCTTGCTGGCCTATAATCTGTCAAACATATTTCTCATACATATCGGTGTTGGTTTTTTATTTTTAATTTTATATGTATCTTTTAAAAAGTCTCACTGAGATTTAAAAAAAAAAAAAAAAAATCTCTTTTTCAAGAGAGATCTGGCCAAGAGAGCACCAGAAATTGCAACAAATATAACACAACAGTTCAAAAAATATATATTAAGTGGCAAAAAGGACTGGGTTGATTTTAATGTAGAACACAGAGTAGGTACAATAATGCAGACTCATGAGGATCCATGCAAAACAAGTCATTTCTTTATTTTATCTATAACTCCTTTATAAATCCTGTTGATTATCACCCATTTACCTATAAACAAGTATAATAGACATAAAAAAAAAAAACTACAAACATTTTGGCAGATAATTCAGCAGATGGGAACAAAGTATTTGATCGTTCATTAATTGTCAAATTGTCATAAGTTAAAAGGTCTGCAGACAGGATGCTTAAAACAAAGTGAAGAGACATCTTAAGGAAACCTAAGTAAGCTTAAGGTAAAGAATAAGTTGTTTACTGTGACAGAAAGGGTGTCATATTAACTGTACTGCTTCAGTGTAAGCAAGGTCCAATTTTAAATGTAAGGCACTTAATATTAATTCGTTAGCTGACTTTAAAAAAAAAAGGATCAACTCAGAAAATGACATTATAAAAGCCTAATTTGCTTTTTTTTTAAATGCACACTTACATTTTTTAAGCAACACATTGTTTTGAAGAAGTATTTCTCTTTGAACATAACTTTTTGGAAAAGAGATTTTTCATTATTCACCATGTTTCATGCAGTGTTTAAGTACAAAAATAAGAGGTTAATGAACAGCTGAAGAACAACAGTGACTGTGAACACAATCCAGAAGTTATAAGTTGCTACAGGAGTCTTTGAGATGGTGCAATGTTGCTTGTTCTCAGCCTCACAAACACTGAAAACCACATGAAGCATGCACAACAAACAAAATCTAAACAGAACATAACTGTCGTGTTTTACAGTGTAGGAGAAGTTAGGACCCAAACACAGAACACTGACAGACAAAGTGCAGGAACAAAAGACAAGCAGTTTATTTTAGGCTGTTCCAAAGCCCATAATAACATAAATCCAAAACTGAAGCAAAACATAACCCACAACTGCAAAGAAACAGACGCCAACAAGCACAGGGAAACACACAGGGAAGCAGACAGGCAGGTAACAGTACAAGCAAACTGAGGCATTAAATACACACAGAGGGCAATCAGGGAGGAGTGGAATCACCTGGATAACAGAAAACAGCTGATACTAATCAAGGATAAGGAGAGAAAGGAAGTAAAAGTAAACAGAAGACATAAGAGACAAAGAGACACTATAGGGACACTATACCAAATCAGGAATGAACCACAAACAGAATAAGTTAACCAAACTCACAGAAACAACGGATAACAAAACTCAATTCACACAAAGAATCAAAAATAAGGCTCAGGAATAACAATGAAACATTTTCAAGAATAACCAAAAAAAAAAAAAAAAAAAAAAAAAAAAAAAAAAAATCAAAATCATACAGCAAATACCACGGGCCAAATACAAAGAGTGCTTAACAATAACCAAAAATTCAAAGTCCAAAACCACAAAACTCAGGGTTCAAAACTCAGGACCATGACAATAACTGAAATAGCAATCACTACTAAATGAGGTCTTGCCAGCTTGGAACTGTCTGTACTTACTGCTTATTGCCTTTGGACAAAAGGTAAACTCTGCATAAGCAAAACAAATAAATACATAAATAAAAGTAAAATAAAAATAAATAAAATAAGTTAAGACAAATGCAATATTTAATTTAAGTTCAGCTATTGTTTGCATGCACTTTTATTTGCCTTAAAGATTTATATTTAACTACAGGCAAGAAATTTATTAAGCCAAATATTTTTAGTGTATTCTACCAATGGTATAAAAGCTTTTGAGAGATGTTTGACTTGTTTTTGCGGGGGAAAATTTTTCTCCACGGTGTGGTTCTAAAAACAGGCTGGACCAGAAATACATGTGAGAATCTATTATTCTACAGCGTCATTCATATAATTGTTTTGTAATTACAATTAGTTTGTTTCTGTTGCCGCTTTGCGCCACAGAATACTCTACTCTTTTAAAGGCAAAGGGGATTTTAATGTAGAAAGTATAGTTTGTTTGATTTGTAGAAGAAATTTTGTAAATCCTTAGTTGTGATATCTGTTAATTTCCCAATTTTCTCTCATTTATCTGTAACAGGGGACCACATTATGATCCTGGGACATGTTTGATATGCAGCCTCCCTACAAATTTCACAACAAAAAAAAAATTTATGAAGACAGTTGCTAAAAAAAAAAAAAGAAAACTGTGGGAAGATACAGCTGACTCCATACTCCCTACACAACATGGCTCTTTATGAAAGTATACAATGGCAGTAATCTAATAATCATATCATAAAAGTGTTGCACTGTATTAATACTACTGCAACAACAACTATAATACCCCAAAAAGCTGAATCTGTTCATCTGAACGTCCAGATGAACAGATTCAGCTTTTTGGGATTCTTTTACCTGGATTATTGAGCATGCATCAAGAGAACAACTATAATATATCTGATCGTTTTCTTTATAAACATCTGCCCATGTCATAAGCTTGCTGCCATAAACTGGTTTTTGTCTCCATCTTGTGGAGAAGGGGGGAAATTACATCAAAGAAATTAGAAAAGAAATAGAAGAAATAAACTTACCCGTTTGCCACCATCACTCAGGTCCACGTCAGTTCAAACTGTTTCGAGAGAGAGAAACCAAATGTTGTTTAGTTTAATGAAAAAAGTAATTACTGTAATTTCTTCGATGTAATTTTCCCCCTTTTATCCTATACCCTGTCGGCCGCTATTAGCGAAAGCGGAACTGTTGTCGTTGCTTCAGGATTTGAACGGAATGTAGACGGTGTGACACGCTGTCAAAGCAACAGCAGTGAAGAGGAGAGAAATTTTGAGGAGACTTCAAATGTTTTCAGTTTCATGAAGAACAGACTTTTGATTAATTTATAGCAACTGAAAGGGAGTGTGGTTGTTTCTGCTGTCGTGGCGATTGAGCAGGTAGGAGAGAAAAGAGTTCCTGTCCGTTATACTTCATTATGTTGTACAGGTTTTTCAGGTGGCTCATACAGTTGTGGACAGATACACTCATCATGGGCATGAATGTCATGGCAATTTGGGGCTTTTAATGTTTTCTTTGAACGGTTGTTTTTCCAGGGTAGAATGATTGAACAGCATACATCTTTAATGACTTTAAAAAACAAGAATTGGGTGCACAAGTTTGAATTTATTTTGGGTTTTCTCTAATCCACACAGGGTCAAAAGTATACAAACAGGCTCAAATACAAACACACACGCACTTAAATCTTTTAATAAGGGGTGCTGAAGGTTCTACAATGTCTTTTAACCTGACCAGACCAAGGCCTGTTAACTTCTCATTAGAGATCATGATTGATTACAACCGGTAGTTTCTCTTTGCAGCTTAAAAAGGATTTGTTTGACAGCACTCGCTGGACTGACCAATACCCAGAACAAAGGGAAAGTCCAAGGAACTCAGTGAAGATCTAAGAAGGAGAACTGTAGATTTACACAAGCTGGGAAGGTCTCTTGGAGCCATTTCTAAAAAAAAACAAACCCTGCAGATTCCAAGATCATCAATTAAAAAAAAAAAAAGTTATTCGGATGTGTCAACACTTTTCCAAGGATTGGAAGAAGACCCAAACTGTCACCCTCAGATGAGAGGAAAGTGGTTAAGATGTTCAGGAACAGCCCGGGAACCACCAAGGCTCAAGCCTGCTATGAACCGGAAACTGCTAAAACACCAGTGCCACCGTCCACAGTGAAGCGAGTTTTACATCGCCGTGGACTGAGAGGGTGCTGACCAAGAAGGAAGCCCCTGCTCCAAACACCTTCAGACTTGACTGAAATTTGCAGCTGCCCACGTGGACAAGCCAAATGTCTTCTGGAGAAAAGTTTGATGGTCAGACGAGACAAAGATTGAGCTATTTGGCCACAATGACAAAAGGTATGTTTGGAGGAGTAAAGCTGAGGCTTTCAAACCTAAGAACACTGTACCAGCTGTCAAGCATGGTGGTGGTAGCATCATGCT